>JAEMTY010000022.1:0-153468 GCA_020423425.1 Chrysopa pallens
GGCGATGGCCCCGGCGACGCGGTTTTCCGCATCCGCAGTATAGATATAACCGTTGTGATAAATAATATCAGCGGCAGTCATTTTCATTATGCTCTCCAATCCTCATCAACAGAGTTAATTGATAATTAAGTGAGTTTCTTCTTCCGTGATTGACGGCGGACGGCGGGTAAAGAAGCGGGTGATCACACCGAGGTATACCACACCGATCCCCAGCCAGATCAGACCGACAGTCAGTGCCTGAGCATCCAGGCTGGTCCACAGCCACAGGGTCAGCAGCACCCCGATCGCCGGCACCACCAGACAGCGCAGGATCACGGCAGCCGTCAGCGGTTCTTTCCGGTCAATAATAAAGTGTTTGATAACACACAGATTTACAAAGGTAAACGCAATCAGTGCGCCGAAGCTTATCATGGACGCCACCAGGCTCAGGGAGAGCACCAGTGCCATCAGTGAGGCGAGGGCGACAAACAGGATCGACAGCACCGGCGTGTTGAACCGGGCATGCAGACGGGCAAACACAGAGCGCGGCAGCACTCCTTCACGGCCCATGGCATAGAAAATCCGCACAATACTGGCCTGGGATGTCATTGCGGAGGCAAACACGCCGATCACATAGGCAGTAATAAAGGAGGATGCCATCAGTGCGCCGCCGACTTTTTCCATCACCTGAATACTGGCGATGTCGGTGTTCGGCAGGAAATCACGCCACGCCGGATAGCTCAGATGTGCGGCGTAAGAGATAACGATAAACAACGTACCGGCGATAAACACGGTATAGAGGATCGCTTTCGGCAGCGCCCGTTTGGCGTCTTTGGTCTCTTCCGCCATGGTGGAGATGGCATCAAACCCGAGGAATGCGAGACACAGAATCGCCGCCCCGGCAAACAGCCCGGACACCTGATCGGACATCACCGTCAGCGGGGCGAGCAGCGCCTCTTTATCCGGGGTGAATGCGGAACTGAAGCTGAGATACAGGAACAGCGCGATAAATATCAGCTGCATCACAATGATCAGCATATTCATCGAGGTGACCAGCTTGATCCCGAGAATATTCAGCACAGAGACAATCACAATGGTGGAGACGATAATCAGCTCCATCGGCACCGACGGCAGGGCTTCATGCACAAAAATACCGATGGCGATATAGTTGATAATCGGCAGAAACAGATAATCCAGCAATTGCGCCCAGCCGACCAGAAACCCGGTATTCCCGCCGAAGACTTTCTGGACATAGGAATACGCAGAGCCGGCCAGCGGCAGTGTGCTGGTCATTTTACAATAGCTGAGTGCGGTAAACAGGACGGCTGTCAACGTAATAATATAAGCAACCGGTAAATGACCTTCACTGAGGACGGTAACCTGTCCGTAAGTTGTGAAGATACCAAGGGGCACCATATAGGCGAGCCCGAAGAAAACCAACGCGGGGGTATTTAAGACGCGTTTCATCTGCACAGTATTCTGTTGCATTTTTACAGCCCTTCCCAATAGCCTGAAACATGCCGCGGATATCGCATCCGGGCACAATACATATCTCCGGCCGTCAGCGGATGACGGTCAGTCTGCATTTATTTTCAATAAACCTCGCACCTTGCATCTGCATCGTGCGCACTTTACTGAAACGTCAGTGATAAACGGGCCATCACCACACGCTGGGGTAAATGCAGGCGGCGTACAATATATGAGTTATCTGTATTTGGCAATAAAAGTTGAACAGGATAATGACAAGGATAAACGCTCCTTACCGGTCGTGCTTTTCCGGCCTGTTATCAGCGATACCGAAAACATTGGTGTCGGGTATATTTTTCAATAAATTCAATGCAATACCTGTTTCATTTAATAAATTAATATTATTGGCAATACATTACGTGACATAACGTAATAAACGGCGGATAACCGATAAATAAAGATAAAGTAATCACACGTCGTGTTCCTGTCATGATAACAGGTGTGGCCTCTCTGTCTGGCAATAACGGATACGGCAATCAGAAACGATTTCTCCGTATTTTTGTCCTGTTCGTTTGGTCAAAATGCGTTTTTACCGGGATATTAACGATGCGTTAATTCTCTTAAAGTGTGAACGAAATCGTTTGCTTTTGTTTTTGGCGGCTATAGAATTCGTCAGATTTTTTTGGCCTGAGAAAAGCAACAGGAGGTAATTGTGTCCGGGGATAAAAATTACAGTCATGGGCCTGTGCCCATATCCGCGCGGAAAGGCGGGCTGGCATTAACCTTTGTAATGCTGGGTTTAACCTTCTTTTCCGCCAGTATGTGGACCGGAGGTGCTCTCGGTACCGGTCTCAGTTTTAATGATTTCTTCCTCGCAGTTCTTATCGGTAATCTTCTTCTTGGTGTCTACACCGCTTTTCTTGGTTTCATTGGTTCCAAAACCGGCTTAACAACTCACCTTCTCGCGCGTTACTCCTTCGGTATTAAAGGCTCCTGGCTCCCTTCATTTTTACTCGGCGGCACACAAGTCGGCTGGTTTGGTGTCGGTGTGGCCATGTTTGCCATTCCGGTCGGTAAAGCAACGGGCTGGGATATCAACTGGCTGATCGGCATCTCCGGGGTGCTGATGACTATTACCGTTTTCTTCGGCATCTCTGCGCTGACCGTACTGTCCGTGATTGCAGTGCCGGCGATTGCCATTCTCGGCAGTTACTCGGTTTACCTCGCGGTAACCGGGATGGGCGGCATGAGCGCACTGCGTGATGTGATCCCGTCGCAGCCGATTGATTTTAATCTGGCGCTTGCCATGGTGGTCGGTTCGTTTGTCAGTGCCGGTACGCTGACAGCGGATTTTGTCCGCTTCGGCCGCAAACCGAAAATTGCGGTGCTGGTGGCGATTATCGCTTTCTTCCTCGGTAACTCACTGATGTTTATCTTTGGTGCTGCCGGGGCGGCATCGCTGGGTATGGCGGATATCTCCGATGTGATGATTGCCCAGGGGCTGTTATTACCGGCAATTATCGTTCTCGGTCTGAATATCTGGACCACCAATGATAACGCACTCTATGCGTCCGGCCTGGGGTTTGCCAATATTACCGGGCTTTCCAGCAAAACCTTATCTATCGTCAACGGGCTTATCGGCACACTGTGCGCCCTGTGGCTCTACAATAATTTTGTCGGCTGGCTGACCTTCTTATCCGCCGCTATTCCGCCAATCGGGGGAATTATCATCGCGGATTATCTGATGTACCGTCACCGTTATGAAATCTTTGACCGCAGCAAAATGCGTGATGTGAATGTCAGCGCACTGCTGGCGGTGGCGGCAGGTGTGATTGCCGGACACTGGCTGCCGGGGATTGTGCCGGTGAACGCAGTTCTCGGCGGTGCATTAAGCTATGCTGTCCTCAATCCGTTACTTAACCGCCGTCGCACAACCAACCCGGAGATGACCCGTGCTTAATCAAACCGTAAAACATATTTATAATGCCCGTCTGCCGGATCGTGCTGGCCTGTGGCGTATCGATATCGATAATCAGCGAATTACCGCGATTGTGCCGCAGCCGGAGGGTGAAGCACTGCCGGAGAGCCTGGATGCCGAAGGCGGCCTGGTCACCGCGCCGTTTGTCGAGCCGCATATTCACCTCGATACCACCCAGACCGCCGGGGAACCGGCGTGGAACCAGTCCGGTACCTTATTTGAAGGCATTGAACGCTGGGCAGAACGCAAAGCGATGCTGACGCACGACGATGTGAAAACCCGTGCCTGGCAGACCCTGAAATGGCAGATTGCCAACGGTATCCAGCATGTCCGCACCCACGTTGATGTCTCCGATGCCACCCTGACCGCGCTGAAAGCGATGCTGGAAGTGAAGCAGGAAGTTGCGCCGTGGGTGGATTTACAGATTGTCGCGTTCCCGCAGGAAGGAATTATGTCCTACCCGGACGGTGAGGCACTGCTGGAAGAGGCACTGCGCCTGGGCGCGGATGTGGCGGGGGCTATTCCGCACTTTGAATTTACCCGTGAATACGGGGTGGAATCCCTGCACAAAACCTTTGCGCTGGCACAGAAATATGACCGCCTGATCGACGTGCACTGTGATGAAATCGATGATGAACAGTCCCGTTTCGTGGAAACCGTTGCCGCGCTGGCACACCGTGAGGGAATGGGAGCGCGTGTTACCGCAAGCCACACGACGGCGATGCACTCGTATAACGGTGCTTACACTTCCCGCCTGTTCCGTCTGCTGAAAATGTCCGGCATTAACTTTGTGGCGAATCCGCTGGTGAACATTCACTTACAGGGGCGTTTCGATACGTATCCGAAGCGCCGCGGGATCACCCGTGTCAAAGAGATGCTGGCGGCGGATATTAATGTCTGCTTCGGTCACGATGATGTGTTTGATCCGTGGTATCCGCTGGGCACTGCTAATATGCTCCAGGTGCTGCATATGGGGCTGCATGTCTGTCAGCTGATGGGGTACGGTCAGATTAATGACGGGCTGAAACTGATCACGGAATACAGTGCGCGCACCCTGAATTTACAGGATTACGGTGTGGCGGAAGGCAAACGCGCCAGTCTGCTGATCCTGCCGGCGGAAAACGGGTTTGATGCCGTCCGCCGTCAGGTGCCGGTGCGTTACTCTGTCCGTGATGGTCGTGTGATAGCCGAAACACAGCCTGCCGTCACACAGATCCATCTGGATAAACCGGAGACTATCCGTTACAGCCGCACACTTCGCACTGAGGATCAGGCTTAAGATTAATGGTGCGGAACTGCATGCGCATAGCATCAAACAGCACCACTTTTCCGCTGCTCACCTGCCCGTAGCCGGTGAGCAGTTTGATGCATTCCATCGCCTCCAGGGTGCCGATGGTGCCGACCAGCGGTGCCATCACACCCGCTTCCACACAGGTCAGACTGTTCTCCCCGAATAACCGGCTCAGGCAGCGGTAACAGGGTTCCCCTTCCTGCCAGGTAAAGACAGCAATCTGTCCTTCCATACGGATAGCGGCACCGGACACCAGCGGAATTTTCAGCTGATGACACGCGCGGTTAAGCTGTTCACGGACGGCGACATTATCGGTGCAATCCAGCACCACATGGTGAGACCGGATCAGTGCGGTCAGCTCATCATCATCCAGCTGTTTGGTGACCATTTCTGTATGACAATGCGGATTGACCGCTTTCAGCGCAATGGCGGCGGATTCTGTTTTTGCCATCCCGATACGGGTATCGGTATGCAGGATCTGACGCTGAAGATTAGAGAGCGACACGGTATCAAAATCCAGCAGGGTGAGATGCCCGACACCCGCCGCTGCCAGATACTGTGCCGCTGCACACCCGAGTCCGCCGAGGCCGGTGATCAGCACACGTCCGGCTTTCAGCGCTTCCTGACCATCGAAATCAAAGCCGCGCAGCACGATCTGACGGTTATAACGCAGCGTTTCTTCATCACTGAGCTCAATATGTCCGGGTTCAGTCGCCATCAGTCGTTCTTCAGTAAATGATTAAAAAATTCGATTTCAACAGTTTCACCGGCGGCAACCGGGCCGCGCTCACGCTCCAGCACAATAAAGCAGTTGGCGAGGCTGAATGAACTGAAAATATGTGAGCCCTGATCGCCGGTGGTTCTGACCACCATCTGACCCTGTTCATTCACACCGGCAATACCGCGCTGAAAATCCAGACGACCGGCGGATTTTTTCAGCGGCGTGGTGGTCACGGCTTTAAAGCGCATCGGCGGCTGCCACTGACTGAAACCGGACAGGCGGGCGATCAGCGGCTGCACCAGCTCATAAAAGGTGACGGTGGTGGAAACCGGGTTGCCCGGCAGACCGCAGAACCAGGCGTTATTCAGCTTACCGAAAGCAAACGGCTTGCCCGGTTTGATCGCCAGTTTCCAGAAATTAATTTTGCCGATCTCATCAAGAATCTGCTTGGTGTAATCCGCTTCGCCGACAGACACGCCGCCGCTGCTGATCACCAGATCCGCCTGTGAATCGGCTTTCTCAAAGGTGGCACGCAGAATGTCCGGATTATCCGGGATCACGCCGAGATCAATCACATCACAGCCGAGCTTTTCCAGCATCAGACGCACCGCAAAGCGGTTGGTATCATAAATCTGTCCGTTCCCCAGTGGCTGACCGACAGCCTGCAACTCATCACCGGTAGAGAACACCGCCACTTTCAGTTTGCGTACCACGGACAGTTCCGCCAGACCCAGTGAGGCGATCAGCGGAAGCTGGGCGGCAGCCAGTTTGGTGCCTGCCGGTAAGACTTCGCTGTGTTGCGCGATATCCTCACCAACACGGCGGATATTCTGCCCGGCGGTAATCCGGGCGGTAAAGGTGATACCGGCATCCGATACTTCCGCTTCTTCCTGCATCACTACGGTATCCACACCCGCCGGTACCGGGGCACCGGTCATAATACGGACACATTGTCCCGCCGGTAATTCACCTTTAAACGGCACACCTGCCAGTGCACGACCGGCAACCGGCAGCGGGTTTTTTCCATCCCAATCGGACAGGCGAAATCCATAACCATCCATTGCGGAATTATCAAATGGCGGTACATTGATAGGCGAAATAACAGGGGAGGCAGTGATCCGCCCGGCGGCATCGGTCAGCGCGATCGTTTCAGTACCGGTGATCGCGGCCGGGGTCGCGAGCAGCTTATCCAGTGCTTCCTGTAAAGAGATTAACGAAGAGGTGTAACTTTCTGTCGGATTAGCCATGATGCTGTTTCACTCCCGGCGCCCGCCGGGCGCAGATAAAACGGATAATAAAGAGAAGGGCATTATGGCAGACTTACAGAACAAGTTGAATGATGTGGCACAAAAGCGTGAGCGACAGATCTGATTCCGGAAGTCATTATTGCATTTTAAAGACTTCTTTTGGTATAACGAAGTTACAAATTATTAACATATTGCATTTCATATGACGACATCTCACTCCGCCCGTCAGACAACGGCGCTTCATATCGCAGTCAGCGGTTTTCTTGCGCTGGTGGTCGCCATGGGAATAGGGCGCTTTGCTTTTACCCCGCAGGTGCCGCTGATGATTGACGAGCATCAGCTTGATCTGACAACCGCCGGTATTGTCGCTGCCTGGAATTACCTCGGTTATCTTGCCGGGTCCTTTGATGCCATGCGGGCAAAACGCGGTATTGAGCTGCGGTTGTGGACCGGGTTATGGGGCGCGGTGATTATCACACTGCTGTCAGCGGTGATTTCCGGCGCGGTGCTGCACAGTATTGCTCGCTTTTTTATCGGCTGGGCAAGTGGCTGGACACTGGTGTTAGCGGCTGCCTGGACCAATGATGCACTGGCAAAACTCAACCGTCCGGCACTGAGTGTTGCGGTTTACGGCGGTACCGGCACCGGCATTCTGCTGTGCGGACTGGCGGCCATCGGTATTCAGGGCTTATCACTGACCGCCTCACAGGGCTGGTGGATCTATGGTGCTGCAGCACTGGTATTCAGTCTGTATGTCAGCCGCTATCTGCCGCGTCCGGGGGAACTGACCAGTTCCTCCTCCCTGCAGAGTAAACCGCGGATGACCCCGAAAATCCGCCGTTTATTGTGGAGTTATGCACTGGCCGGATTCGGCTATATTCTGCCTGCCACGTTTTTATCGCAGATGGCGGCGGCACGTTTCCCCGGCAGTCTGTTTGCTCAGTTTGTCTGGCCGGTATTCGGGATCGCCGCCGTGGCCGGTATCGTGGCTGCTATTGCCGCGCGGCGTTTTTTCACACCGCAGCGGCGGCTGGCAATCACCCTCTGGGCACAG
The DNA here is from genome assembly GCA_020423425.1 of Chrysopa pallens. Taxonomy (NCBI): domain Eukaryota; kingdom Metazoa; phylum Arthropoda; class Insecta; order Neuroptera; family Chrysopidae; genus Chrysopa; species Chrysopa pallens. The sequence continues at coordinate 7,738 of JAEMTY010000022.1, forward strand.
GCAGCGGGTATTCTGGCGGCGGAAGTGATGCCCGGTATCAGTGGTCTGGCGGTCAGTGCTTTTCTGGTCGGCGGCGGCCTGATGGCTGCGGTACAGCTGGCGTTCCAGTGCGGGCGTGAACTGGCACCGGAACACGGTCGTTATATGGCCGGATTGCTGACCACCTGGTATGCGGTCGGGCAGCTCGGCGGCCCGCTGGTATCCTCTGTCTCCGCGTATTTTACCGGTAAGCTGGAACCGGCACTGTGGGTCGCCTGTGCGGCACTGATTATCGCTGGTTTGCTGGTTTTTCGTGATCGCAGTGATATAAAAGAATAATTATCTCAGTGATAACAGGATTATTATTTATTAATCCTGTTATCTTTATTATTCATTAAAAATAAAAAATGGATAACTAAAAAAACGGTTTTATCACTTAACCGGTTTATGCTTTATTTAATTTTCAGAGCATAAAGTCGTTATGATAAAAAATAACCGGTGGTCATTCCTGATGAGAAAGAAGAATATTATGCAGAAGGCAATCAATGATCTGAAAGATATACGATTGTGGTCTATGAATATCAGCATGATACTGACATCTCTGGCCGTAACGCACTCGTCACTGCGCATTGTCAGGCCGGATAATGTGATGACCGATGTCTTTCTTATCCCTGTTATTTATCCGGGGTTTTATATTCTGATAAAAAAGATGCTGTATTTTATAGTTGAATAATTGAGAGGTTATTTATGAAAGAATTAAATCAGGAACAATTATTATCTGTTTCAGGTGCAGGGTTTATATCTGCAGGAATGATTTTCGCCGGTATTGCATTTGATGTCAGCGCTGCAATGATGTCAAATATCACCCGGAACAGCGAAGAAATTGTTTTTGCTGAACATAAGGATATTTCCCGTCTCCGTTATGAGGTTATATAACACATCGGTTATCCGGCATTTTTCCGGGAAATGTTTTACCTGCTTCCGTTCCGGCTGATATCCGTATTATTAACAGGGATTTCCGGTGCAAACTTTTCATCACCAAAACCACAAAATGGATTAACAAAACGGCGTATTGCTCTAAAATAGCAGGGCGGCGGGTATTGACCGGCCGACGGGTGCAACACAGCACCGGGAGTCACCTGAAAAATAGTCGGAGAAGGTATGTCATCATTAAGCCGGGAAGCAGAACTTGTCCACGCCGCGCTCATCGCACGCGGGCTGGAGACACCATTGCGGGAGCAGACACTGCCGCCGGAAACCCGTAAGGTTCAGATTGAAGCGCATATGACAGAAATTATGAAGCTGCTCAATCTCGATCTGAGCGACGACAGTCTGGCAGATACCCCGAAACGTATCGCGAAGATGTATGTGGATGAAATTTTTTCAGGACTGGATTATCACAATTTCCCGAAAATCACCCTGATTGAAAATAAAATGAAAGTGGATGAGATGGTGACGGTCCGTGATATCACGCTGACCAGCACCTGTGAACACCACTTTGTCACTATCGACGGTAAAGCCACCGTGGCCTATATCCCGAAAGACACGGTTATCGGGTTATCGAAGATTAACCGGATTGTGCAGTTCTTTGCTCAGCGCCCGCAAGTGCAGGAGCGTCTGACACAACAAATTCTGCTGGCGCTGCAAACATTGCTCGGCACCACCAATGTGGCGGTATCCATTGATGCGGTGCATTACTGTGTTAAAGCGCGTGGTATCCGTGATGCGACCAGTACCACAACCACCACCTCTCTGGGCGGGTTATTTAAATCCAGCCAGAATACCCGCCAGGAATTCCTGCGTGCGGCCCGTCATATTTAAAGATGAATATGTCTGTCACATCCGCCTCTGCCCGTATTGATGTTCTCGATATGGTGCGGGGGCTGGCTATCCTCGGTATTTTTATCCTGAATATCAGCGGATTCGCGCTGCCGTCGGCAGCATACCTGAACCCGCTGTATACCCCGGCAGCATCCGCAACAGATATCGCCACCTGGGCGGTACTGAGTGTGCTGGTTCAGGGGAAATTTCTCGGCATGTTTGCACTGCTGTTCGGTGCCACGCTGATGATACTCAGCCGTTACAGCCAGGCATGGAATATGGCACGGTTACTGGTACTGGGCATAATCGGTGTACTGCATACGGCGCTGCTCTGGAGCGGGGATATCCTGCTGATGTACAGCCTGACCGGCGTGGCCGCCTGCTGGATCATCCATAATGTTTCCTCCCGCTGGTGGCTGAAGCTGGTACCGGTGCTGATCCTGACCGGATTGTTTTTATTGTTTTTCCTGTTATCGGAAGACGGTGAGCTGAAACTGCTGTACTGGCAGCCGTCGCAGGAAATGCTGGATTATGAAGTGCTGATCGCCAACACTGGTGGCATAGCAGGCATGCTGGACAGAATCAGCACCATCAGCGGTATGCTGATGATGATGGTGGTTCAGTATGGCTGGCAGTTACTGGCAATGATGCTTCTGGGCGCAACAATGATGAAAAACGGCTGGCTGAAAGGGGCATTTCCGCTGTCTCACTACCGGCGGCTGGCGGCGTGGCTGCTGATCCCGTCACTGCTGTTGCAGGCGGTTGTCATGTGGCTTGAATACCTGAACGGCTGGAGTGTCTTCTGGATGGGCACTATCGGTTATCCGCTGGCGGATATTTTGCAGCCGGTGCAGACCACCGGGCTTATCGCACTGTTTTATGGGTTGCAACCACAGTTAAAACCGGTTGCCGCCTGTCTGCAGCGGGTCGGACGTACAGCGCTGAGCAGTTACCTGCTGCAATCGGTGTGCGGGGTGATAGTGTTTGAGTACCTGGGGTATTTTAACCGATTTGATCGTCTGACACTGCTGGCGTTTGTGCCGCTGATGTGGCTGATCAATATCCTGTTCTCAACCCTGTGGCTGCGTTATTTTTCTCAGGGGCCGGTGGAATGGTTATGGCGGCAGGCCGCCAATAAGCTGGCGGCCCGCTGAAGCCGGATTATTGCGCGGCGGGTACCGGTTGTGTGGTGTCCGCCGGTTTTTCCGGTGTCTCAGGCGGCTCCGGATAAAGCGCATTCAGTTCTTCCGGTGTCACTGCCGGATATGACGGCACATTCTCCGGTAAGGTCTGTGGTGCCGGAATAGACTCCTGCGGGCCGAGGAAACGCGGTTCGCGGTTGAGAATATATAAATCCGCCAGTGCACCCAGCCGGGCAATCACTTCCCGGGCCCGGACAGTGAACATATTCTTCGGGGAGGAAACTGCGTAGCAGCGCGCCTCAATGCCTTTTTCCATTGCGATATACAGTGCCCGTTCACAATGGAAGCGCTGGGTAATAATCGTAAAGCCATTGGTATCAAAGACTTTTCGGGTCCGTACCACCGAATCCAGCGTGCGGAACCCGGCAAAATCGAGCACAATTTTACTGGCCGGGATCCCGGCATTCACCAGATCCTTACGCATCGTGCTCGGCTCATTGTAGCTGTGCTGCGCGTTGTCGCCGCTCAGCAGCAGGTATTTCACCTTGCCGCTGTTATACGCATTCACGGCACCCTGAATACGATACCGGTAATATTGGTTAATTGTCCCGTTTTTATAGTACTTAGCGGTACCGAGTACCATACCGACTTCACTCGGTGGCAGGTCATTGATATTTTCATAGATATAAGGCGCGGTTTTCCAGCTAATCCAGCGGTCTGCCGCAATAGCCGCTGCTGCTGCCAGAATAATACCTGCCAGCGTCCACAGAATGATCCGTTTCCATATCCGCGCTTTTCCCATTATTACTGAGGCCTTTATCACTATATCATTACCATAAGGTTAAGATTACTTGAGCGCGGAAAGGCTGGCAAGGGTGAAAAAAAGAATAAAACCCGCACAGTGGCGGGTTTTCAGCGGCAGAACAACGGTTATTCGTCAGAAAGATGTCCGGCGGTAAACACGATATTCCGGATGCCAGAAGTTACGTTCGATGGCTTCATCGAGTGCACTGTCAGAGGTCACGGTAGCGACTCCCTGGATCTGAGCTTCTTTGGCAACCTGTTTGGCGATGATACGCGAGACTTTTTTGATGTCCTCAATGTCCGGCAGCAGAGAACCTTCGCCGTTGATCACCATCGGTGAACATTCCGCCAGCGCGCGGCTTGCTGTCATCATCATGCCGTCAGTCACACGTCTGGCACCGGCGGCCAGCACACCCAGACCAATTCCCGGGAAAATAAAGGAGTTGTTGCACTGGGAGATCGGATAAGTTTTATCCTTATAAATTACCGGATTAAACGGGCTACCGGTCGCCACCAGTGCATGGCCGTCTGTCCAGGCGATAATATCTTCCGGACGGGCTTCCACACGGGAGGTCGGGTTGGACAGCGGCATGACCACCGGACGCGCACAGTTTTTGTGCATTTCACGGATAATCTCTTCCGTAAACAGCCCCGGCTGACCGGAAACCCCGATAAGCACGGTCGGTTTGGCGTTGCGGACCACATCTTCCAGCGAAATGGCATCATTCTGTACATCCCAGTCTGCAATAATGTCACTTTTGGTGATCAGTTTGCTCTGGAAGTTCAGCAGATTCGGCAGTTTATCGGTCAGCAGACCGAATCTGTCCACCATAAAGATACGGGCACGTGCCTGCTCTTCACTCAGACCTTCGGATTTCATCTGCGCGATAATCTGCTCGGCAATACCGCATCCGGCTGAACCGGCCCCCAGGAAGGTAACAGTCTGATCTTTCAGCTGTCCGCCTGCAGCACGGCTGGCGGCAATCAGACTGCCGAGGGTGACTGATGCGGTACCCTGGATATCGTCATTGAAGCAGCAGAGCTGATCACGGTACCGTTCCAGCAGCGGCATGGCATTTTTCTGGGCGAAATCTTCAAACTGTAACAGCACATCCGGCCAGCGGCGCTTAACGGCATTGATAAATTCATCGACAAATTGATCATACTCTTCGCCGGTAATGCGCGGGTGACGCCAGCCCATATAGAGCGGGTCATTCAGACGCTGCTGGTTATTGGTGCCGACATCCAGCACGATAGGCAGGGTATACGCCGGGCTGATGCCGCCGCAGGCGGTATACAGAGAGAGTTTACCAATCGGGATACCCATCCCGCCGATCCCCTGGTCACCCAGACCGAGGATGCGTTCACCGTCGGTTACCACGATGACTTTTACATTCTGCTTGGTGGCATTCTGCAGCATGTCATCAATGTAAGCGCGGTTCGGGTAAGAGATAAACAGCCCGCGTGCGCGGCGGTAGCTGTCCGAGAAATGCTCACAGGCCGCCCCGACAGTCGGGGTGTAAATGATAGGCATCATTTCTTTGAGGTGAGCATTGAGCAGGCGGTAGAACAGCGTTTCATTCGTATCCTGAATGTTACGCAGGTAAATATGTTTATCCGTATCGTTTTTAAAATCAGAATACTGACGATAGGCGCGTTCAGTCTGCTCTTCGATAGTCTCCACTGCTTCAGGCAGCAGGCCGTGGAGGTTGAAATTACTGCGCTCTTCTTCAGAGAAGGCGCTTCCCTTGTTCAGCAGCGGGAACTCTAACAGGATAGGGCCCGCATACGGGATATATAATGCACGTTTGCTTTCGTATTCCAGTTCCATGTATGACTACTCTTTGCCAATTGACATTTTAAGACAGGACGCTCCGATCCTAAGTTATCTGAAAAATATGTACAGTAATTGTTACGAAATTAGTGATACCGATGTGTGAAAGTGAGAGGCGGGATAGATTTATATTAAGTAATCACGTAAAGGCTGATACCCGGAACCGATGGGTATCAGCCTCAGCAAAGCAGAATTAATAGCTGAACAGCGCGATATCCTGACACCCCAGGGCGCTCAGTGTGGCAGAGGTACTTTCCCACTGTGACAGCGTGGCATTGCTGCCTTCCACCAGTACGGCGCGGTGGATATCGTGCAGGTCGCCGCCCGCCATATTCATAAAGATCAGGGCGGCCTGTAACGGCGGCAGTCCCGGGTTAAAGGCGGCATTTTCAATATAAGCACCGCTATAGATGCGTCCGCGGCTGTCCTGTAATGCTACACCACTGTGGGAATGGGAATACGGCGCATGGCTGCGGTTGGCAGCTTCCAGTGCTTTTCCGACCACCGCATTGGTGGCGAGGAAATGATAACCGTGATGCACCTGGTCAAATAACCGGGTTTTAATCCCCAGATCCACCGGCCCGAAAGCATGCGGCAGCAGCGTTTTCAGCGGCATGGCAGCCAGTTCCGGTAACTGAATCAGCAGGTCTGTGCCGCTGTTCAGTTCATTCATAAACTGACGGCAGTGGCCGCACGGTGTGTAATTGACGGTGACTTTGCGCAAACCGTTCTCGCCGCGCAGCCAGGCGTGAGTAATTGCGCTTTGCTCCGCATGCACTGTCTGTTGTAACGGCACATGGCAGAATTCCATATTGGCACCGAAATAGAGGTTACCACTCAGTCCGTGTGCAATCGCGCCGACATTAAACCGGGACACCGGGGTCACGGCACAGGCTGCGGCCAGCGGCAGCATGGCCAGCGCGAGTGCATCCTCATCAGTACCTGCGGCGTTGCAGAGTGCACTGACTTGTTTGGCGGATAAGTATCCGGGGAATGTATCAGCACAAACAATGTCCGTCAGCAGAGTCTGTAACGGGGAAGGGAGTGTGTTCAGGGCTGCATGAAAGCGGTTTTGCATAAAATGACCTCCATTATCAATGAGATCATTCTAGCGGGTTGTCAGACATAATGAACGTGATTTTTATCACGTTCATTATGAAACGAATGAAACAAATGTTGTATTTGCGAGACGAAACTCAAATTTTTAAGTCAACCGAATAGCGTCAGCAGCACCGGGAAGATAAACGGTGCCATCAGAGAAGTAATAATCCCGCAGGTCATTAATGCCAGTGAGCTGTAAGCCCCTTCCACATAATCCTCTTCCGCGCAGCGGGCGGTGCCGAGGGCGTGAGAGGCTGTACCCATTGCCAGGCCGCGTGAGGCTTTGGTGGTGACCCGCAGGCGTCTGAACAGGGTATGACCGAAAATCGCGCCGAGGATCCCGACGAAAATCACACACACAGCGCTGATAGCTGCCACACCGCCGATGGAGTTGGACACCGCGATAGCAATCGGGGTGGTCACCGATTTAGGCAGGATAGAGGCCGCGATTTCAGGCGTTGCACCCATCATAAAGGCAACGGCAGTGCCGGTAACCATGGCAATCACACTCCCGGCAAAGCAGATGGTGATAATGGATTTCCACTGTGCGCGGATCTGATGCAGCTGTTCATACAGCGGGAATGCCAGCGCCACCACGGCAGGTTGCAGCAGATCGTTGAGGATACGGCTGCCCTCAAAATAGTGGTTGTATGAGGTTCCGGTGAATACCAGCAACGGAATGATAATCACGATGGATATCAGCAGCGGGTTTAATACCGGCAGCCTAAATTTGATATAGATAGCTCTGGCGAGAAAATAGACGCCGATGGTAAGCGGGAGCGACCACCAGATATGCGTTAACATTTGCGTTTCTCTTGTTGTTCAGTGTGTTCTGCGGCGGCAACGGCATCGGCTTCCTGTTGTTCAGGAACCGGAACATGGCGGCGGTGAATAAATTCAGAGCTCAGTGCCACGGCACACATGGCGATAAAGGTACTGACGACACAGGCGACCAGGATTGGCAGCAGCTGGGCGCTGAGGGTATCGTAATAGTTCATCACACCGATACCGATCGGCAGAAATAGCATTGTCATGTTTTTCATTAATAAGGTGCAGCCGGGCTGGACCCAGTGCGCCGGAAGAATCTGCAGTGCGAGCAGCACAAAAAGCAGCAGCATGCCAACAATGCTGCCCGGGACGGAAAACGGCAGTAACACCGCGATAATATTGCCGGCAAACAGGCACAGATACAGGATCAGAAATGCCCGTAGATAGCGCCAGCCGGTTTCCGCTATCTGTTTTGGTTTCATGATAATGTTCCTTCTTGGATGAACCTATTCATCATACAATTAACTTTTTATTTGTGCTACAGGTCACGAAAAAAATAGTATAACGGTGTGGTTTATCTGATCGTTTTTTATACATTTATAGTCGCTAAATATTGATTGTAACGGACGTCGGGTAAAATATCAGATACAATAGTATCCAATTTTTAGTCAAATTATCATTTTTGGATATTATAATGTCCAAAGGAGGTCTGATGCTATCCCGGCTGTTATTAACTGATGCGGATGTCAGCAAAGCATTTGCCGTCTGGCTGCGTAAAAAACGCGAAAGCCGGAAATGGTCGCGTGATGCTCTGGCTGCCCGCAGTCTGGTTCCCGCATCTACCATAAAAAAATTTGAGCTGACAGGGCGCATATCATTCCGTCAGCTCCTGACATTATGGCAGTGTCTGGATGATATCGGTGTACTTTATGATGTTGTCGATCCGAAAAAACGCACTGAGGTGAAGATACCACAGACAATAGAAGAGGTATTGAAAGATGAATTTTAAGCCTGTTCAGAAACTGACGGTAATGCGGACATTGTCAACGGGGGAGACAACGGAAGCCGGAACGCTGGTACAGAACCGGACAGGTGTTTTTTTTCAGTATCACCGTGATTATCTCCGCCGTTTCGGTAACAGTTCGCCTCTGACACTGGAGACCAGCACTGAGCTTCAGCCCGCACCGGCCAATCCGCACGGTGGTTTGCACGGTCTTTTTGCGGACAGCCTGCCGGATGGCTGGGGACGTTTGCTGCAGGACAGAGTATTCCGGCAGCAGGGCATTCCGCTGCATAATATTACTGCAATGGACAGGCTGGCATTTGTCGGACACCGTGGTATGGGGGCATTTTCCTATTATCCGGAATCAGACTATCAGCCGGAAGAAGAGGGATATGCAGATCTGGTTACACTGGGAAGAGATGCTCAGGCGGTGTTTGAGGGGGAGACGGATGTTGTTCTGTCTGCTTTGGTGGCTGCGGGAAGTTCCGGAGGAGCCAGACCCAAAGCACAACTTTATTTCAGGTCCGGGAATTTTTCTGCGTGTTCAACCGGTGAAATTCCGGGTGGCGAAGCCTGGCTGGTAAAGTTTACTTCCGCATCACTGCCGTTGGGGCATGATGAAGGATTATGTGAAGCTGTTTATCTGGATCTTGCCGGGCGGGCCGGACTTAATCCGCCACAGTGGCGATTGATCGATACCGGAAGTCAGGGAGCAGCAAAAGCCTGGCTGGCCGTCAAACGTTTTGATCGGACAAACAACGGTACAGATAAACGTTCCGGTCGCTTGCTGATGCACAGTGTATGCGGATTACTGGACGCTGATTTCCGTACACCGTCTTTAGATTACGAGGATCTGATTCGTCTGAGCAGGATGTTGTGCCGCTCGGTTCCCGCAGGGCAACTGCAATTCCTGAGGGCCGTATTTAACCTGCTGGCTGCAAACCAGGATGATCACACCAAAAACTGGTCTTTTCTGCAATCAGATGATGGTCAGTGGCAGCCGGCTCCTTTTTATGATGTGACTTATAATCCGAATGGTATGAATGAGCATACAATGGCTTTCGGCGGATACGGAAGAACACCACCGGCAGGAACAATGAAACATCTGGCTGAACTGGCTGGTTTTGATAACTGGGAAACCGCGCGTCAGGCAATTGCGGAGATTGCGGATGTTGTGGCTGGTTTTCCTGAGCAGGCAAAAGCAGCCGGTGTTTCACCGGGCATCCGCCGGGAAATAGAAAGCACACTGACACAGCGGCGGCAAAGCAATCAGCATTTATTATCTGTATAAAAAACGGCAGCGGATCTGAATGATGCGCTGCCGTTATTTTTACTGGTGAACGACAGGATTTACTTCACCTGCTGACCCGGCTGCGCACCGGAATCCGGGCTGAGCAGGAAAATCTCTTTTCCGCCCGGGCCTGCGGCCATCACCATACCTTCAGAGATACCGAAACGCATTTTGCGTGGTGCGAGGTTGGCGACCATCACTGTCAGACGGCCTTCCAGCGCTTTCGGGTCCGGATAAGCCTGACGGATACCGGAGAAGACCTGACGGGTTTCGCCGCCGAGATCCAATACCAGTTTCAGCAGTTTGTCAGAGCCGTCCACGAAATCGGCAGACATAATCTGTGCGATACGCATATCGACTTTGGCAAAATCATCAAAACTGATGGTGTCCGCAATCGGATCATCTGCCAGCGGGCCGCTGACCGGTTTGGCGGACATGGCTTTGATATCCTCTTTGGAGGCTTCAATCATCTCTTCCACTTTCGCCATTTCAATACGGCTGAACAGCGCTTTGAAATCGGCGATCTGATGATCCAGCAGCGGTTTGGCAATACCGTCCAGTGTCAGTTCCTGGTTCAGGAACGCTTCACTGCGGGCCGCCAGTTCCGGCATCACCGGTTTCAGGTAGGTCATCAGCGCACGGAACAGGTTGATACCCATGGTGCAGATGGCGTGCAGTTCATCATCTTTACCTTCCTGTTTCGCCACCACCCACGGTGCTTTCTCATCAATATACCGGTTGGCCACATCGGCCAGCGCCATGATTTCACGGATAGCTTTGCCGAACTCACGGCCGGTATACTCTTCGCTGATGGTTTTTTCAGCATCAATAAACTGCTGATATAACTCAGGTTCAGCCAGTGTTGCGCTCAGGCGGCCGTTAAAGCGTTTTTTGATAAACCCGGCGGTACGGGAGGCCAGGTTGACCACTTTGTTAACGATGTCACTGTTAACACGCTGAACGAAGTCTTCCAGGTTGAGGTCGATATCATCAATACGTGAAGAGAGTTTCGCCGCGTAGTAATAACGCAGGCTGTCCGCATTCAGGTGATTCAGATAGGTGCGGGCCTGGATAAAAGTGCCGCGTGATTTGGACATCTTGGCGCCGTTCACTGTCACATAGCCGTGGACAAACAGATTGGTCGGCTTGCGGTAACCGCTGCCTTCCAGCATGGCCGGCCAGAACAGGCTGTGGAAGTACACGATATCTTTACCGATAAAGTGGTACAGATCCGCGTCAGAATCTTTTTTCCAGAACTCGTTAAAATCGAGATTGCCGCGTTTGTCACACAGGTTTTTAAATGAGCCCATGTAGCCGATAGGCGCATCCAGCCAGACATAGAAGTATTTACCCGGTGCGCCCGGAATTTCAAACCCGAAATAGGGCGCATCACGGCTGATATCCCACTGCTGCAGGCCGGAATCAAACCACTCCTGCATTTTGTTGGCAACCTGCTCCTGGAGCGCACCGCTGCGGGTCCATGCCTGTAACATGTCAGCGAAAGCCGGCAGATCAAAGAAGTAGTGCTCACTTTCGCGCAGCACCGGTGTGGCACCGGAGACCACGGAGCGCGGGTTAATCAGCTCGGTCGGGCTGTAGGTCGCGCTGCACACTTCGCAGTTGTCGCCGTACTGGTCTTCCGCTTTACATTTCGGGCAGGTGCCTTTCACAAAGCGGTCCGGCAGGAACATGCCTTTTTCCGGGTCGTACAGCTGGGAAATGGTGCGTGTTTCAATGTGGCCGTTCTTTTTCAGCGCCAGATAGATGTTCTCTGATAATACCCGGTTCTCTTCGCTGTGCGTGGAGTGGTAGTTATCAAAGCTGATGGCGAAATCAGCAAAATCTTTCTGATGCTCAACGCTCATGTTGGCGATCATCTCTTCAGGGGAGATCCCCTGCTGCTGTGCTTTGAGCATAATCGGGGTGCCGTGAGCATCGTCGGCGCAGATGAAGTGAACCTCTTTGCCGCGCATTCGCTGAAAACGGACCCAAATATCAGCCTGGATATGTTCCAGCATATGACCGAGATGGATTGAACCGTTTGCATATGGTAACGCACAGGTTACCAAAATTTTATTAGCGATCTGAGACATAGAGTATTTCACTTCCTCAAATAATAAAGGGTCTTTGATGTTAACCGATCCCGTCCCCCCCTGCCAGCAGTAATCAGGCTTTGTGTGTGGTTTTCCGGACTTTTTTCTGCCGTGAATATCCGGCGATAACCCTGCTGATTGCAGGGGATTTGTTTTGTGCGGGTTTGCGCGGAATGACTAAATTAATCAGTTGGCTTCTGCTATCATTGAAGCCGATAGTTACAGGCAATAAAAACGATAAATTTAAGGAGCCGGGATGAATGCGAAATCCCCCGGGGAGATGAACCCTGAATTGCTGAACGACCAGGTCGCGCAGGTACTGGCGACATTTGAGCATCCGACACTCAAACGCAACCTGATTGCCATCAAAGCGCTGAATCACTGCGCAATGCTGGATGATGTGCTGCATGTTGAGCTGGTGATGCCGTTTGTCTGGAAGCGCCCGTTTGAAGCACTGATTGAAGCAAAAACCAAAGAATTACGCAAAGTGACCGGTGCGGCGGCGGTGGACTGGAAACTGCGTCATGATATCGCCACACTGCGCCGGGCCAATGATCTGCCGGGTATTAACGGTGTCCGCAATATTCTGGCGGTCAGCTCCGGCAAAGGCGGTGTGGGTAAATCCAGCACAGCGGTTAACCTCGCGCTGGCACTGGCGGCGGAAGGGGCGAAAGTCGGTATCCTCGATGCGGATATTTACGGCCCGTCCATCCCGAACATGCTGGGCACCACCAAAGAGCGCCCGACCTCACCGGACGGCCAGCATATGGCTCCGATCATGGCCTACGGTCTGGCTTCTAACTCTATCGGTTATCTGGTTACCGATGATAACGCCATGGTCTGGCGCGGCCCGATGGCCAGTAAAGCCCTGATGCAGATGTTACAGGATACCCTGTGGCCGGATCTGGATTATCTGGTCATCGATATGCCGCCGGGCACCGGGGATATCCAGCTGACACTCTCGCAGAACATTCCTGTCACCGGTGCGGTGGTGGTGACTACTCCGCAGGATATCGCGCTGGTGGATGCCATGAAAGGTATCGTCATGTTCAAGAAAGTGAACGTGCCGGTTCTGGGCATTGTGGAGAACATGAGTGCGCACATCTGCAGTAACTGCGGTCATGTCGAGCCGATTTTCGGCACCGGCGGGGCGGAGAAACTGGCGGAGCGCTATCACACCAAACTACTGGGACAGGTACCGCTGCATATTTCGCTGCGTGAAGACCTCGATCGCGGTCAGCCGACCGTGATGCGTGACCCGGACGGCGAATTTGCGGATATTTACCGTGAGATCGCGGTCAATGTGACAGCCGAAATGTTCTGGGAAGGGGATAAGATCCCGACAGAAATCGCTTTCCGCGCGGTATAAGCGGAATTTATTTCTGCTCCGGCGTATCCGGAAAGTCAAAAAGACCTGTGCAGTGATGTACGGGTCTTTTTTCAGGATGCCCTAAGCGCGGTTACCCTGAAATAATGAGGCGGAATGCCCGATTCTGCTGGAATCTCACGCCGTTACTCCCTATAATTCAGCGCCGGGCGGACACGTTTTGTTACTCACGGCCGGATAAGCACTAAAAGAGGCCGCAGCAGACCGTTTCGGTTTTTTTCTCTCCTATTTTCAAACCAGGTTATTTCAATTATGGCTGACACAGCACAGCAGCAGTGCACTATCATCGGCATCACCGGCGCATCCGCGTCAGGAAAAAGTCTGATTGCCAATACGCTTTATCACGAATTACGTGCTCAGGTGGGCGATCACAATATCGGTGTGATTCCGGAAGACTGCTACTACAAAGATCAGAGCGATGTGCCGATGGAAGAGCGCATCAAGGTCAACTATGACCATCCCGGCTCGATGGATCACGAACTGCTGTTACAGCACCTGAAAGCACTGAAATCAGGTAAGTCTATTCAGTTACCGCAGTATGATTATGCGGAACATACCCGCAAACCGGAATCGGTGCTGTTCAGCCCGAAGCGGGTGATTATTCTTGAGGGTATTCTGCTGCTGACCGACAAGCGTCTGCGCGAGCAGATGGACTTCTCTATTTTCGTCGATACCCCGCTGGATATCTGCCTGATGCGCCGTATCCGCCGTGATGTGAATGAGCGCGGACGCACACTGGATTCGGTGATTGCACAGTACAATAAAACTGTTCGTCCGATGTACCTGCAATTTATTGAACCAACAAAACAATATGCTGATATCATAGTGCCGCGGGGCGGTAAGAACCGTGTGGCGATTGATATTCTGAAAGCCAAAATCAGTCAGTTCTGCGAGTAAACCGCCGACAATAATTAACCTGCGTTTATCCGCCGGTGATAAACGCTGAGTTTTATAAGGATGATACCATGCGACTTTGTGACCGTGACATTATTCAGTGGCTTGATGACGGCAGACTGACCATTTCCCCGCGTCCGCCGGTTGAGCGGATTAACGGGGCGACGGCGGATGTCCGCCTCGGGCATCAGTTCCGGGTTTTCCGGGGCCATACGGCAGCGTATATTGATCTCAGCGGCCCGAAAGAAGAAGTCAATGCGGCGCTGGAAAATGTCATGAGTGATGAAATCACCCTGAGCGAAGATGACGTGTTCTATCTGCATCCGGGGGAACTGGCGCTGGCGGTGACGCTGGAATCGGTCACACTGCCGGATAACCTGGTCGGCTGGCTGGACGGGCGTTCATCACTGGCACGCCTCGGGCTGATGGTTCATGTGACCGCACACCGGATCGATCCCGGCTGGCACGGGCAAATCGTACTGGAATTTTATAACTCAGGTAAGTTACCCTTGGCACTGCGGCCGGGAATGGTGATCGGTGCCCTGAGTTTTGAGCCGTTATCCGGCTCTGCTGACCGGCCGTATAACCGCCGCAGTGATGCAAAATACAAAAATCAGCAGGGAGCGGTGGGCAGCCGTATCAGCGAAGATTAAACGGCGGACAGCATTGTCCGTCAGCGGGTTCAACAGAGAATGGGTAAGGAACAGGGATTATGAAACGATTTTTCACCACGCTGATTATTCTGCTTGTCGTGATAGCGGCGGGCCTCGCGGCCTTAATCCTGCTGGTGAACCCGAATGATTTCCGCGATTATATCGTTAACAAGGTGAAGGAAGACACCGGTTACGAACTGGTGATGAAAGATGATATGCGCTGGCATGTCTGGCCGAAACTGAGCATCATCACCGGTAAGATGTCCCTGACAGCCCCCGATGCCGCCGAACCGGTGGTGACCGCTGAGAATATGCGCCTTGATGTTGAGCTTTGGCCACTGTTATCCCATCAGTTATCGGTCCGTGAAGTGATGCTTGACGGGGCACTGCTGAAAATCCTGCCTGAAACCGAATCAAAAGAGAAGAAAAGTGCCCCTGTTGCACCGGGTAACCAGAAAGCCCGGCCGGTACCGGTCGAACAGGAAAACAAATGGTCGTTTGATGTCGATCGCATCCGCATTGCCAACAGTTTGCTGGTCTGGCAGACAGAAGACGGTTCGCAGATTAACATGCGCGATATTAACTTCTCCCTTGAGCGCAATACCCCTGAACGCTATGTGATAGCGCTGAACAGTAATATTCTGCGTAATCAGCAGGAACTTTCTTTCAGCCTGAGCTCGGATATTGATCTCTCCCAGTACCCGGTGCAGATCAGCGGTAACATTAACCGCCTGAATTACCGCCTGTCCGGTGCCGGTCTGTATGCCAACGGTATCAACGGTAACGGCACAACTACCTATACCTGGCATGAAGCGGTCGGTCAGGCACCGCAGTCCCTGATCCTGGAAAACCTGAAACTGAGCGCGAATGAAAGTCAGCTCAGCGGTACAGTGGAAGCAGCACTCGGTGAAACCCCGCGTTATGATATTCAGCTGGCCTCATCAAAACTGAATCTGGATAACCTGCTCGGTTATGAGCGCGCGGTGAATTCAGAAAACGGGGAGAAAACCCCGGTTGCCACCAAACCGGCTGTAGTCACCACCGGCAGTAATGCGGATAAATATGATCTGACCTTTATGAACCACTTTAATGCCACCCTGGCACTGAATGTGGATTCCCTGATTTATCAGGGAATGGAAATCGGTCAGCTGACGGTGAAAGCCGAAAACCGGGGCAGTATCACCGAAATATCGAAAATGACCGGCAACGTGTTCGGCGGTCGTTTCTCTCTGCCGATGACGATTTATTCCGAAAAAGTGCCGGCACAGCTGCGCATCAAACCGCTGTTGCAGAATATTGATGTCAAACCCTTGCTGGCAGCGTTTAAAATGCCGGAAAAATTCACCGGACGCCTGAGTTTTGACGGCGATCTGCGCGGCACCGGTTATGACCAGGACGCGGTATTAAATAACTGGCGTGGTGATGTGGCGCTGACCATCACCGATGTTAAGCTGCTCGGCCTGAATATTCCGTATCTTATTCAGCAGTCGCTCTCCCAGGTGACAGATAAAGTGGCGCAGCCGCAATCGATGGATGCCATGACCGAGGCGAAGAAACTGGAAGTTATCGGTACCCTGAATAACAGTGAAGTGAAAATCAGTAAAATTCTGGCGGTATCCGACGCCTTTAATATTACCGGCAGCGGGCGGACCAATCTGGTAAAACAGAATCTGGATGTGAACCTGGGGGTTCAGATCTTAAAAGGCTGGGGGAAAACCAACGATCTGGTGACCTGGCTGCAATCCATCCGTATTCCGGTGGTGCTGTTCGGCAACTGGGATAATATTCAGTATAAGTTCGAAGTGGAAACCCTGTTGCGTAATCAGATACAGCAGCGGGTAAAACAGGCAGCCGGAGAGTTGCTGAACGAAAAAACCGGGGGTGACCTCAACGCTGTGGAATCCTTGCTTAACCGGTTATAAATTCGCGGACGATTTATACAAACAGAGCAGTGACGATAATTTATATTGTCACTGCTTTTTTAATGCCGGAGGCCGGAATACTTAAATGATACGGGTAATAACCCTGGTTCATTGACGCATATCATTTAATCTGTTCCCGGTTTTCGGCAGAGTGCATTAATCATTTTTATAAATAAAAATACCAGACAGGAGCAGAAATGTTAGATCTTCTTATTGGTGCTGTCGTCGCTGTCGGCGTCGGGCGCTATATTATTAAAGGGTATTCAGCCACAGGGGTGCTGATGGTCGGGGGCTTACTGCTTCTGATCATCAGTGTCATCATGGGGAAAAACATCCTGCCGTCCGCTGCCACCTCCACCGGCTGGGGACCGACAAACATTATTGAGTATGTGAAGTACCTGCTGATGAACCGCGGCGGCGACCTCGGTATGATGATCATGGTCCTGTGCGGCTTTGCGGCTTATATGACCCACATCGGTGCCAACGACGTGGTCATCAAAATGGTCTCCAAACCGTTACAGGTCGTGAACTCCCCGTACCTGCTGATGATTGTGGCCTACTTTATTGCCTGTCTGATGTCTCTGGCGGTTTCCTCCGCCACCGGTCTTGGTGTGTTACTGATGGCAACCCTGTTCCCTGTCATGGTGAACGTGGGGATCAGCCGTGGTGCGGCGGCGGCTATCTGTGCCTCTCCGGCGGCGATTATCCTGGCACCGACTTCCGGTGACGTGGTGATTGCGGCAGAAGCCTCTCAGATCCCGCTGAAAGAGTTTGCGTTCAGCCTGACTTTGCCTATCTCTATCGTGGCGATTGTATCTATGGCGATTGCCCATTATTTCTGGCAGCGTTTCCTCGATCGCAAAGAAGATATCAAATCGGAGATCCTGGACGTCAAAGAGATCACCACTAATGCGCCGAAATTCTATGCCATTCTGCCGTTTATGCCGATCATCGGCGTACTGCTGTTTGATGGTAAGCCGTTCAGCATCGGTTTCCTGAGCCATATCGTGCTGCCTGAATTACACATCATCACGATTATTGTCGGCTGTATTATTCTGTCTGCCATCATTGAATTCCTCCGTGGCTTTGACGGCAAAAAAGTCTATGCCGGGCTGGATGTCTGCTACCGTGGTATGGCGGATGCCTTTGCCACCGTGGTGATGCTGCTGGTTGCGGCTGGTGTGTTTGCTCAGGGTCTGAGCACCGTCGGTTTTATCTCCGGTCTGATCAGCCTGGCGCAGTCTTTTGGTTCCGGTGCGATCGTGATGATGATTGCTCTGGTGATTATTACTATGCTGGCGGCGATGACCACCGGTTCCGGTAATGCGCCATTCTATGCGTTCGTGGAGCTGATCCCGCGCCTGGCACAGCAGATGGGTATCAACCCGGCGTACCTGGTGATCCCGATGTTACAGGCGTCCAACCTCGGTCGTACCATGTCACCGGTTTCCGGTGTGGTGGTGGCGGTTGCCGGTATGGCGAAAATTTCACCGTTTGAAGTGGTGAAACGGACATCTGTTCCGGTGCTTGTCGGTCTGCTGGTGGTGATTGTCGCCACGGAGTTTCTGGTGCCGGTGACACT
Source organism: Chrysopa pallens (assembly GCA_020423425.1). NCBI lineage: Eukaryota > Metazoa > Arthropoda > Insecta > Neuroptera > Chrysopidae > Chrysopa > Chrysopa pallens. The sequence continues at coordinate 26,012 of JAEMTY010000022.1, forward strand.
GTAAAATGACATGAGCCGCACCGGTTATCCGCTGCGGCTTTTTTGTATCAATACGGAAAGTGTGAGGTTGGCTTTGGATAAGATTTTTACCGGTGTGGTGCAGGGCACGGCACTGATTTTAAAAATTGAAGAAAACAATGATCATCTGATTCATATTGTGCAGTTCCCGGAGGCATTATTACCGGGGCTGGCGATTGGTGATTCCGTGTCGTATAACGGCTGCTGTCTGACGGTGGCGGCAATTGATAACAGCCATGTCGGTTTTTATCTTTTCACTGATACACTGCTGAAAACGGCTCTCGGGCGATTAGCAACCGGCGATAAGGTTAATATCGAAAGAGTGGCGGTATAAAAGCAATAAAAAACCCCGTATCTGACGGGGTTTCGTTTTATAAGGGGCGTTAATTACACACGGTTAAAGGCAAGAATACGGACTGAACGCAGGTCAGCCTGAGACTCGTCGGCAATTTTCTGAGTAGCTTGTTCTAATGCATCACGGGGAGACACACCGGCTTCGGTTTCTGTGATCTGATGCCCCTGTAAAGTGTCTCCGTTACGGGCACGCACTTTGTACGATACAAACCAATAATCCATATCATCACCTGCTTCTAGTCATTAATCGTTTAATCACCATAGCGGTTTACGGCACGGATTAATGTGACCGGAATCAATCATTTAATTGTTTTTCTGCCTGTGCGTTAACCATGATACCGATCTCGTCGAGGATCATTTCCCGTTCAAGCATCAGACGCCGGTCATGACTGCCGGAACCGGCGGACAGCAGCAGGATAATCAGCCCTGCTGAAACGGCGGAAATCAGGCATGACCAGCGATCCATCCCTGTTTTGTGTATCCCGGAGGCGGCAGCGTAAAGCCATCCCATCGTAGCGCCGCAGATAAAGCCGCTGATGTGTGCCACATTATCGGTGGCGGTATCATCATTATTGTGCAGTGAACTTAATAATGTCAGCAGGAGCAGTGAAATGATGGTTATCAGCAGATTTTTGTAACGCAGACGGTCAGCAACAGAAACCGAAGGATCTGTCCGCGCCCTTATCAGGTACATCATGACGGCACCGGCGATCCCCATAATGGCGCCGGAAGCGCCGACACTGACGGTGATCGGAATTTCATACGCACTGAATCCGCCACGCTGAGACCACAACCATGTGGCGCTGACAAAAGAGGCGGCAATACCGCTGACCAGATAGATAAACAGCATCCGTATTTTACCGGCCATGGCTTCACAGTTAATACCGATGACGATAAGCGCGAGAGTATTGATGACCAGATGCACAGGGTCAGCATGCAGCGTCATGCTGGTCAGATAACGCCACCAGTCGCCGGTCAGTGACAACTGATACACATTCGCACCCGCCAGCAGCAGGTTATACTCCTGCTCCGGCAGTGGTGAGGCATAGTGCAGCTGCCAGAACCAGACCACGATATTAATCAGGGCAAAAAGCAGGGTAAGCCACATGGCGGAAAACCGGTATGCCGGCCGTGAAGGCAGAACCACATCACCCCAGGGATTTATGTTATTCATGATTATGCTACGGATAATTTGATTAAGCCTGTTTAAGCGTCAGGCGGGCTGTAAACAAGAAAAAGCCGGGATCATTATCCCGGCTCCGGCAGATGCGGATAACCGCAGCAATTAATTATTTTCCAGCCATTCGGTGTGGAACACACCGTCTTTGTCGGTACGTTTATAAGTATGTGCACCGAAATAGTCACGCTGTGCCTGGATCAGGTTCGCCGGCAGTACCGCACTGCGGTAGCTGTCATAATAGGCGATAGCGGCAGAGAAGGTTGGTGTCGGGATGCCGTGCTGAACACCGTAGCAGACCACGTCACGCAGCGCCTGCTGATACTCATCGGCAATCTGTGTGAAGTACGGGGCCAGCAGCAGGTTAGCCAGTGCCGGATTTTCCGCATAAGCGTCAGTGATCTTCTGCAGGAACTGGGCGCGGATGATACAACCGGCGCGGAAGATTTTCGCGATTTCGCCGTAGTTCAGATCCCAGTTATATTCGTCAGAAGCAACGCGCAGCTGTGAGAAGCCCTGTGCGTAAGAGACGATTTTCCCCAGATACAGGGCACGGCGGACTTTCTCGATAAATTCTGCTTTATCGCCGCTGAATGCCGTTGTTTTTGGTCCTTTCAGCACTTTGGATGCTGCAACACGCTGGTCTTTCAGGAAGGAGATATAACGGGCAAACACGGATTCAGTGATCAGCGTCAGCGGCACACCGAGGTCGAGTGCACTCTGGCTGGTCCATTTACCGGTGCCTTTGTTAGCGGCTTCATCGAGGATCACATCGACCAGATAGTTGCCGTCTTCATCTTTTTTGCGGAAGATATCTTTTGTGATATCAATCAGGTAGCTGCTCAGTTCGCCGTTATTCCACTCGCTGAATACCGATGCCAGTTCATCATTGCTGATGCCGAGGGCATTTTTCATCACAGAATACGCTTCGGCGATCAGCTGCATATCGCCGTATTCGATACCGTTGTGCACCATTTTGACATAATGACCGGCACCGTCAGCACCGATATAGGTGACACACGGCTCACCGTCAGCCTGCGCGGCAATCTGTTTCAGGATCGGGGCAACCAGTTCGTAAGCTTCTTTTTGTCCGCCCGGCATAATGGACGGCCCTTTCAGTGCACCTTCCTCACCACCGGAAACACCGGTGCCGATAAAGTTAAAACCCTGTGCGGACAGCTCTTTGTTACGGCGGATGGTGTCCTGAAAGAAGGTGTTACCGCCGTCGATCAGAATGTCACCTTTATCGAGATGCGGGGTGAGGGACGCGATGGTTTTGTCAGTGGCTTCACCGGCTTTGACCATCAGCAGGATACGGCGGGGTTTTTCCAGGGAGTCAACAAACTCTTCAATGCTGTAGCTGGGAACCAGTTTTTTTCCCGGGTTTTCAGCAATCACTTCATCGGTTTTATCAGAAGAGCGGTTAAAAACAGAAACAGAATAACCGCGGCTTTCGATATTCAGCGCGAGGTTACGGCCCATAACGGCCATACCGACAACACCAATTTGTTGTTTGGACATGAAGACTCCTTCAGGAATTGACCCGTGACTAACGACGATTTCGTTAGCTGACTGTTAATTTCGTCACAGTTTAACGCATGTAAAGGCTGCGTGGTAGCGATTGATGCAAACGGTATCGTCATTGCGCACAACAGGAACAGCGGCAAAGTGCGGAATTTTTTATTGCTATTTAGCCGGACAATCCGCATTATTTCATCTGCAGCATAAGCTGTGCGAATAAAAGGTAAAACTAACCGTATGGAATGGATCGCTGATCCGTCGATTTGGGCCGGTCTGGCCACATTAATCGTACTCGAAATTGTTCTTGGTATTGATAACCTTGTTTTCATTGCCATTCTTGCCGATAAACTTCCGCCTGCACTGCGTGACAAAGCCCGTATAACCGGTCTGCTGTGCGCGCTGATCATGCGTATTATTCTGCTGTTCAGTCTCTCCTGGCTTATCACGCTGACCAAACCGATGTTCACGATGTTCGGGCATGCATTCAGTGCGCGTGACTTAATTATGCTGATCGGGGGTTTGTTCCTGCTCTTCAAAGCGACTATGGAGCTTAATGAGCGGCTGGAAGGCGGTGAGCATAACGACGGACAGCAGCGGAAAACCTCAAAATTCTGGGCGGTGGTGGCACAGATTATTGTGCTGGACGCCGTCTTCTCTCTGGACTCCGTGATCACGGCAGTCGGGATGGTGGATGACATCGGTGTGATGGTCACTGCCGTCGTTGTCGCGATGCTGCTGATGATCTGGGGCAGCCGTCCGCTGACCCGCTTTGTCAATGAACACCCGACCATCGTTATCCTGTGTCTCAGCTTCCTGCTGATGATCGGTTTCAGCCTGGTGGCGGAAGGCTTCGGCTATCACATTCCGAAAGGTTACCTCTACGCGGCGATCGGTTTCTCCATCATGATTGAAATGCTCAATCAGGTGGCGATGTTTAACCGCCGTAAGTTTCTGCGCGGGCGGAATTCCCTGCGTCAGCGTACAGCGGAAGCAGTACTGCGTATTCTGAGCGGTAAACGTGAATCATCGGAGCTGGATAACCGCACGGCGGATTTGATTTCCGATAATCAGGATATTTTTGATCCGGAAGAGCGGCAGATGATTGTCCGCGTGCTGGGACTGTCGCAGCGTAACGTCAACAGTATTATGACCTCGCGTCATGATGTGGAGATGCTGCGGATTGATGCGACCAGTGATGAAATCGCGGCGCTGCTGATTAAAAACCCGCATACCCGGGTGGTGATTAAAGGCTCGGGGGATGATGATGAACTGCTGGGGGTGGTGCATGTGATTGATTTGCTGCATCAGCGTTTACAGCAGGACACGCTGGATCTGCACGCGCTGATCAAACAGCCGCTGGTCTTCCCTGAACAGTTGTCATTACTGAAAGCGCTGGAGCAGTTCCGTCAGGCGCAGACACACTTTGCGTTTGTGGCCGATGAATTCGGGTACGTTGAAGGGGTGGTGACACTGACGGATGTAATGGAAACCATTGCCGGTAACCTGCCGGTCAGCGGTGTTGAGAATGATGCCCGCCATGACATTCAGTTTACGGATGATAACAGCTGGATCACCAACGGTTTTATGCCGCTGGAAGATCTGATCAATTATATTCCGCTGACGCTGGATGAAAAGCGCGAGTATGAAACGGTAGCCGGTCTGCTGATGGAGCATTTGCAGCGTCTGCCGAAAGTCGGTGAGCAGATTGAAATTGACGGCTGCCTGTTTGAGCCGCTGGAAATTCAGAATCACCGGATTAACCGCGTGAAAATCACACTGCCGGAAAATCCGGAAGACCTTGATGATTAACCGTTAAAATAATGACGCCGCCGGAAACGGCGGCGTTGTTCTCTGTTCTCTTACCGTGCCGGTTATTCCGCCGGGGCACACTCAACATCACTGAAAATCTTCTGACTGTTTTTGGCACGCGGTTTACACTTCCGCGGGCAGAAGCCGGGCACCGGCAGATATTCAGATTTTGACACACAATAATTTTACATTCTCTGCTTTCTCTGCTTTATTTTTACTGTCAATCGTATACCCTGCAAACCCTGAATTGTGGTTATGTATCAGATTTCTGAAAGGATAAAAAAACCGCCTATGTCCGTTGTTACACTGATCCTTGTTTTTTTGCTGGCTGTGATTGCCAGCGTGTTTATCTCCCGCCTGCTGGGAGACAAAATCCCGTTACCTTTTATTCAGATTGCCATTGGTGCGGGGTTGTCACTTTTTGGTTTTGATGTGGAGTTTGAGCCGCATCTGTTCCTGTTCCTTTTTATCCCGCCGCTGCTGTTTCTTGATGGCTGGCGTATTCCGAAAGAAGCGCTGTTCAGTGATATCAAACCGATTTTCTCGCTGGCCATTGGTCTGGTGTTTTTTACCGTTGTCGGCATGGGGCTGTTTATTCACTGGCTGATCCCGGCGGTTTCTCTGGCTGTTGCTTTTGCATTAGCGGCGATTTTGTCACCGACAGACCCGGTGTCTGTGGCGGCAATGACGGTCAATGCACCGCTGCCGTCCCGTATGGCGCATATTCTGGAAGGGGAATCCCTCTTTAATGATGCCAGCGGCCTGGTGTGCTTCAGTTTTGCGGTAGGCGCGGCACTGACCGGGACGTTCTCCCTGCCGTCGGCTGCCGGGAAGTTTATGCTGGTGGCGCTGGGCGGGATTATGGTGGGCCTGCTGATTGCCATGTTTATCGGGAAAGTGAACCAGTTCCTGGTGCAGCGCACCGGGGAAGACCCGGCGATTCAGATTATGATCAGCCTGCTGATCCCGTTTGTCTCTTATCTGGCAGCGGAGCACATGGACGTGTCAGGGATTCTGGCGGCAGTGGCGGCCGGTATTGCTATGCACTATGAGCGTATTGTCGGTCGTATGCAGTCTGCCACCCGCATGCAGAGCAAAGCGGTCTGGGATACCGTGCAGGTCGCGCTGAACGGCATGATCTTTATTCTGCTGGGTGAGCAGTTACCGGAAATGTGGCGCTCCGTGCCGCAGGTGGCAGCGGATGCCGGTGCCTCCGCGCCGTGGGTGCTGCTGCTGTATGTGGTGATTATCACGGTTGGTCTGGCACTGCTGCGTTTTGCCTGGGTATGGGTTGCCATGACACTGACAGTGTTCCGTCAGCGCCGCAAAGGTAAACAGTCTGATATGCCGCATCTGCGTCTGATGGCGATTATGGCAACGGCGGGTGTGCGCGGGGCGATTACCCTTGCCGGTATCCTGACTCTGCCGGTGCTGATGAATGATGGTTCACCGTTCCCGCACCGGGATCTGGCTATCTTCCTCGCCATGGGCGTGATCCTGTTTTCACTGGTGATTGCCGCCGTTGCACTGCCGGTGCTGACCAAAGGGCTGAATACCGACTTACCGCACGATAATGAAGAGCTGAACGCCCGGTTCACCCTGAATGAAGCCGCAATGAACAATCTGCGCGGGCAGATGGCTGAGCCGCTGGAAGACATTGATGAAATGACACTGCGCACAGAAGTGGGGACTCACCTGCTGGAGATCTACGGTCGTCATCTTGACAGTAACAGTGATGACCAGACCGCCGGATTTGACTGGCACAATGTGATCCGCATGGAGCGGCGGATGTCACTGACAGCGCTTCAGGCGGAGCGTGATGCGCTGAAACAGCTGCGCAAGAGTAAGAATATCAGTGAGCACACTTACACGCGGCTGGTGCAGGAGCTGGATCTGAAAGAAGAGGCGCTGAAACTGGCGCTGCACTGACAGTCACAGAGTAAAAATCAAAAGACCCGCACAGTGCAGTGCGGGTTTTTTTTACATCACAACACTGCTGCGGGTATGTGCCTGCAGAACCCGTGAAGCGGTCTGTGTCATGGTATCGTTGATTTCATCGAGCCAGTGATGAACCTGTTCTGCGGATAATTGCAGTGACGGGCAGTCCCGGTCTTTCTGGTTGTTTTCTTCCAGCAACAGCACCAGTTCGGTATCCAGCAGGGACTGGATCATATCAATCCACAGGCCGATTTGCTGATTCAGCGGTTTTCCGGCCGGAGAGGTGATGCAGTAGCGGTTGAGCCGTTCACTGGCGGTATACTGAAAATCATCCCGCAGTGCCATCCGTTCTGCCAGCGTGGCGGTTTCAGGTGCGGGCAGCGGAGTACCCAGACAGGTAAACGCATAACTGTCTTCCCGGGTAAACAGACTGTCATTCAGCCGGATCCGCTTTTCCTCATAATGCATCAGCATTTCGCGCAGCAGGGCGCTGACCGCAAAAAAGTGATCAGTTTTATGGAACTGGCTGCCGTTAAGATAAGGTGCACTCAGCTCCCGGCGCAGGGCCTGTTCATCTTCTTCGGGAGAGGAGATAAAACGCCTGCGGGATTTCTGTGTTTTGAACCAGCGGCGCCAGCGGTGGCGCGACAGATACAGCAGCAGACTGAGCAGCAGCAGATAATAAAGCGAGTCTAAGAGTTCGTCCTGCATAAGCGCCTTCCCAAGCAAAAATCAGAGTTCACGGCGGACAAACGATACCGTTTCAGGATCGGCAATCCGCTGATAGTCCTTTGTGTTCAGAATAATTGAGCATTCCAGGCTGCCGGCATTAAAGGCCAGTTCACTGAAACGCTCAAATAACATCGGGTCAGCAACAAGACGGAGATCAGGATGGAAACTGAACGGGGGGATAGCACCGAACACACACTGTGTCAGTTCGGCTGTCTCTGCCGGACTGGCGAGAGAGGCGCGGGTACCGCCGGTTTTTTTTGCCAGTGCCTGTAAATCCGCCTGCTGATCAGAAGGCAGAATCGCAAGGACATACTGACGGATACCGTTTCCCTTGATATGACAAACCAGTGCTTTGGCACCCTGACCGTGGTGTGTGCCGCGCACTCTGGCGACCTCTTCCGTTTTCCCTGCGGAGGCATGATGTACCACGCGGTAGCGGGCATGATGTTCATCCAGCCGGGCGGTCAGTTTCTCAAAAATCGGGTTCATATCACTCAGTATCTCTGTCTTTGTTGCCAATCTCCTGCCTATTATAGAAGGTTACGGCAACAAAAACAGCGGACAAAAAGGGATTTCCCCCGCTTTCGGATTAACGGTGACGGGAGCGAAGTTTTTCAATAACCGCGGCCAGATCCAGATCCGCATCCTGGAGCAGTACCAGCAGGTGATAGAGCAGATCCGCGGATTCCGAGGTCAGCTCCGCTTTATCGCGGACAGTGGCGGCCAGTGCGGTTTCCACGCCTTCCTCGCCGACCTTCTGCGCGATACGTTTGGTCCCGGCGGCATAAAGTTGTGCCGTGTAAGAGCTGTCCGGATCGGCGGTTTTGCGGGATTTTATGACAGATTCCAGTTCATACAGGAAACCCTGTGCAGTTTGTGCCGGTGCAAAACAGCTGTTGGTACCCTGATGGCAGGTCGGGCCGATCGGGGTGACCAGCGCGAGCAGCGTGTCGTTGTCGCAATCTTTAAACAGATCTTCCAGGTTAAGGAAATGCCCGGACGATTCTCCTTTGGTCCACAGCCGTTGTTTGGTGCGGGAATAAAACGTCACGCGTTTTTCGCTGATCGTTTTGTCCAGTGCGTCGCGGTTCATGTAGCCCAGCATCAGCACATCACCGGAGACGGCGTGCTGTACAATAACCGGCAGCAGGCCGCCGGTTTTCTGCCAGTCCAGTTGTGCGATTTCCTGTTCCGTGAGCATCGTGTGTTACTCCTGTATTCTGACAACGATCCCGTCGCGGGCAAGTCCGCGTTTCAGGTCGCCGATATTAATAATCTGTTTGTGGAAGACGGAGGCGGCAAGCGCGCCGTCCACACCGGCCTGTAAAAAGGCATCACGGAAGTGATCCGGATGACCGGCACCGCCCGAGGCAATCAGCGGTACCTGACACACTTCACGCACTTTTTTCAGCTGCTCCAGGTCATAGCCGTTGCGCACGCCGTCCTGGTTCATCATATTGAGGACGATCTCCCCGGCACCGCGCTGCTGCACTTCCTGCACCCAGTCGAGGGTGTTACGGGAGGTGGCAATGGTGCGTTTTTCATCACCGGTAAACTGATAGACCTGATAGCTTCCGCTTTCCGCATCGTGCCAGGTATCGATCCCGACGACAATGCACTGCACGCCGAAGCGGTCAGCCAGCCGGGTGATCAGTGACGGATCACTCAGCGCCGGAGAGTTAACGGAGATTTTGTCCGCCCCGAAACTGAGGATCGTCGCCGCATCTTCTGTGCTGCGGATCCCGCCTGCGACACAGAACGGAATATCAATCACTTCCGCGACTTTGGCGACCCAGCTTTTATCCACCACACGGCCGTCAGAGGAGGCGGTGATATCATAAAATACCAGCTCATCCGCGCCTTCTTCAGCATAACGGCGGGCGAGGGGGACGATGTCACCGATGATTTCGTGATGACGGAACTGAACCCCTTTAACCACCTGTCCGTCACGGACGTCCAGGCAGGGAATTATGCGTTTTGCCAGCATGCGATAGCCTCCGGTAATGTCATTTTGCCGTCGAGCAGCGCCCGGCCGACGATCACGCCCGCCACACCGGTGGCAGGCAGCGGGGCGATATCACTCAGCCCGCCGATACCGCCGGATGCCTGAAAGGCAATCTCCGGGAACGCGGCACAGATTTCCTGATAAAGCGCCACATTGGAGCCCGCCAGAGTACCGTCTTTCGAGATATCGGTACATAACACGTGGCGCAGTCCGGCAGAGGCGAAATCGCGGATTACATCTTCGATGGTCTGCTCTGACTCTTCCTGCCAGCCGCTGACCGCCACCCGTTTTTTGCCGTCCGCACCGATGCGCACATCCAGCGCCAGCACGATGCGTTCTGCTCCCCAACGGGCAAACCAGCGTTTTACGTCTTCCGGGGATGTGATCGCCGTGGAGCCGACCACCACGCGGGCGGCACCGGCATCAAACAGGGCAGCAACATCCTCTTCAGTACGGATCCCGCCGCCGATCTGTACCGGCACACTCACACCCGCCAGCAGTGTTTTCAGCAACGGGATCTGGCGTTTCGCCGGGTCTTTGGCACCGGTTAAATCCACAAGGTGCAGCAGTTGCGCCCCTTCGCGCTCATAAGCCTGTAAACGGCTGAGCGGATCAGCGCCGTAATCGCGCTGTTTTGCATAATCGCCCTGGTGAAGGCGCACTACCTGTCCGTCAATTAAATCCAGTGCGGGAATGATCATGACGATTTCATCTCCAGAAAATTTTTAATCAGAGTGATGCCGGTTTTACCTGAACGCTCCGGGTGGAACTGCACGCCGTAAAAATTATCGCGGCAGAGAACACTGCTGAATGCCTCACCATACGTGGTGGTGGCAGCCGTGGCGTCACTGACGGGGCAGGCGTAACTGTGGACAAAGTAAAAATAGCTCTGCGGCGCGATATCACGGAACAGCGGCAGATCGGCAGTAAATCCGACGGTATTCCAGCCCATATGCGGCACCGGCAGACCGTCCGGCGTCATTTTTTGTACGGGGGTATCAATCAGGCCGAGCAGCTCAATATTACCTTCTTCGCTGGTGGTGCCGAGCAACTGCATGCCGAGGCAAATCCCCAGCACCGGCTGGGTCAGGGAACGGATGGTGTTCACCAGCCCGCGCACGGTCAGATTTTCCATTGCCGCCCCCGCCGTCCCGACTCCCGGCAGAAAGACTTTATCTGCCTGACGGATAAGATCAGGGTCGGCGGTGACCAGCGGCTGATATCCCAGACGCTCCACCGCGTAGCGGACGGAGGCGATATTGGCACAGCCGGTATCGGTGATCACGATGCGCATCACAGCACCCCTTTTGAACTCGGCAGAACATTGCCTTCCACGCGGATGGCCTGGCGCAGTGTCCGTCCGAACACTTTAAACAGACTTTCGGCTCTGTGGTGATCGTTCTTCCCTTTGGTTTTCAGGTGTAACGTGCAGCCCATGGTGTAGGAGAGTGAGCGGAAGAAGTGCTCAATCATCTCAGTGCTCAGGTCGCCGACACGCTGATATTTAAAATCGGCTTTGTATTCCAGGTGCGGACGGCCGGAGATATCCAGGGCGCAGCGGGCAAGACATTCATCCATCGGCAGGGTAAAACCGAAACGGGTGATGCCGCGCTTATCGCCGAGTGCCAGTTTCAGGGCTTCGCCCAGTGCCAGCCCGGTATCTTCGACGGAGTGGTGATCATCAATCACCAGATCACCGCTGACCTGAATATTGAGACGAAAACCGCCGTGGGTGGCAATCTGATCCAGCATGTGGTCGAAAAAGCCGACCCCGGTGCGGATGGTACTGCCGCCCTCGCGGTCGAGCCACACCTCGGTGAGAATATCGGTTTCTTTGGTTTTGCGCTCCACGCGGCTGTAACGATCACGGCGGGTCAGTTGTTCTGCGATGCTGTTCCAGTCAGCGCCCGGCTGTCCGTAACGCAGACCGGTAATGCCCATATTTTGCGCAAGCTGAATATCAGTTTCGCGATCGCCGATCACATAGCTGTTTTGCGCGTCGATCACGCCCGGCAGCAGGTATTTTTCCACCAGTGTGATTTTCGGTTTGCGGCAGTTGCAGTTATCCGCCGGTTTGTGCGGGCAAATCAGGACCTCATCAAAGGTAATGCCCTGAGAGGTAAAAACCTGCATCATCAGCTGGTGCGGAGCCTCGAAGTCGGCCTGCGGGAAGCTGTCAGTACCGAGTCCGTCCTGGTTGGTGACCATCACAAAGCGGTATCCGGCGTCTTTCAGTTTCAGCAGCGCGGGGATCACATCCGGCTCAAAGGCCAGTTTGTCTAATCTGTCCACCTGGAAATCCACCGGGGGTTCGGTGATCAGGGTTCCGTCGCGGTCAATAAATAAAACGTTCTGTGTCATGGTATCCGTTGTCCTCAGATTATGGCATTTCAAGCGCGGCGATGGCGGCGATCACCCGCAGGCATTCTGCCCGGGTGCCGACAGTAATACGCAGGCAGTTTTCCAGTCCGCGCTGTTTGCGCTGGTCACGTAAAATAATTCCTTCATCCCACAGACTGCGGAAGACCCGCTCCGCATCACGGAAACGCACCAGAATGTAGTTGGTTTCACTCGGGAAAACGGTTTCCGTCAGCGGCAGTTTGCCCAGCTCATCACACAGCATCTGCCGGTTACTGCGGATTTCGCTGACGCGTGCCTGCATGACGGCAATGCCCTCCGGCAGCAGCGCTTCGGCGGCAATGGCGGCCACCGGGGATGACAGCGGATACGGCGCGATCACTTTCATCAGCACATTAATAATCTCCGCAGACGCCAGCGTGAAGCCGCAGCGCAGTCCGGCGAGAGCAAATGCTTTGGAGAGCGTGCGCAGGATCACCAGGTTCGGGTATTCTTTCAGCCACGATGCCACACTGAATTCCGGACAAAACTCAATATAGGCTTCATCGACCACAATCAGTGCACGGTTATCGACAATATCAAACAGATAACGCAGATCCTGTTCGCGGATCGGGTTACCGGTCGGGTTATTCGGGTGGCAGACATACAGTAGTTTGACGTTATCCAGGCTGGCCGCGATACTATCCAGATCCAATTGCCAGCCATCGAGCGACGGCACCACTTTCTGTGCGACACCAAAGGTTTCCGCGCTGACGCTGTACATACCGTAGGTTGGCGGGCAGAACAGCACCGCATCTTTCCCCGGCTCACAGAAAGCGCGGATCAGTAATTCAATACTTTCATCCGCCCCGCGTCCCGCAATCACCTGATCAGGACTGACACCGGCGTAAGCTGCATAACGGTTGATCACATTGGCAGGCTGACATTCCGGATAGCGGTTCAGATTGCGATCCGTAAAGGTAAAATCCGGTGCCTGCGGGTATTCGTTGGCGTTCAGCCAGACATCCCCGTTGCCGCCAAGGCGGCGTGCCGACTGATACGGCGTCAGTAACTGCACATTTTCGCGGGCCAGTGCCATCGCGCTGAATGGTTTGTTCATCCGTTGTTCTCCTCCGCTCTCAGGGCATTCATCCGCAGTGTCACGGCATTTTTGTGCGCGGTAAGCAGTTCCGCCGCCGCCAGGGTTTCAATCGCGTCTGCCAGACCGGATAACCCGGCCGGAGTCAGTTTCTGTACGGTCATCCGTTTCATAAAATCCGCCAGTCCGAGGCTGGAGTATGTTGAGGTGTAGCCGTAAGTCGGCAGGACGTGGTTAGTCCCTGAAGCATAATCGCCGGCGGATTCCGGTGACCAGTCACCGAGGAACACGGAACCGGCGCTGTTGATGGCGGGTAGCAGGGCATCCGGGTCGCGGGTCTGGATAATTAAGTGCTCCGGGCCGTACTGGTTGCTGATCGCCACACAGGTGTCCAGATCGCGGGCAATAATAATGCGGCTGGCGGACAGGGCCTGACGGGCAATCTCTTTGCGTGATAATAATTCCAGCTGTGAATTGGTTTCCGCCACCACACGCTGTGCCATCTCTTCATCCGGGGTGACCAGCACCACCTGAGAATCCGGGCCGTGTTCGGCCTGGGAGAGCAGGTCAGCTGCGACAAAGCCAGGGTTGGCGCCGCTGTCGGCGATCACCAGCACTTCGGAAGGCCCGGCAGGCATGTCAATGGCAGCGCCGCCGATAGTCTGGCTGACCTGACGTTTCGCTTCGGTCACATAAGCGTTGCCCGGCCCGAAAATTTTGTCAGTGGCGGGAATGGTTTCTGTACCGAATGCCATGGCGGCAATCGCCTGAGCACCACCGACCTGATAAATCGTTTCCACGCCGCAAAGTTGTGCGGCATATAAAATTTCATCTGCGACCGGCGGCGGTGAGCAAAGAATAATCTGACGGCAACCGGCGATTTTTGCCGGGACGGCCAGCATCAGGACAGTGGAAATCAGCGGTGCGGTACCGCCGGGGATATACAATCCGACACTGTCCACCGGACGGGTCACCAGCTGGCAGCTGACGCCGGGCTGGGTTTCCACATCAATCACATCGGGGATCTGTGCTTCGTGAAAGCGGGTGATATTGGCTTTCGCGGTTGCCATGGCAGATTTCAGTGAATCCGGCAGGCGGTCAGCGGCGGCGGCAATCTCCGCAGCACTGATTTGCAGCGTTGTTACCTGTGTTTTGTCAAAGCGTGCACTCAGGGCACGCAGGGCGTTATCGCCGTTTTCGCGCACATCACGGATGATGTCACTGACCACACGGCTGATATCACCGGATGCGGCCATCGCCGGACGCATCAGGGCGTCCGCCTGCTGTTGTGCATCAAGGTTTTCCCAGCGGATCAGAGTATTAAAGGTCATTGCGGTCATTGTCATTACTCCATCATTTTTTCAATCGGCAGAACCAGAATGGAGCTGCAACCCAGGGCTTTCAGTTTTTCCATGGTTTCCCAGAACAGGGTTTCGCTGCTGACCATGTGCATTGCCACCAGATCCGGCTCACCGGCCAGCGGCAGCAGGGTAGGACGCTCTGCGCCCGGCAGCAGGGCGATCACTTCGTCCAGGCGCTCAGACGGGGCGTGCATCATGATGTATTTCGATTCACGCGCCTGGATCACGCCCTGAATACGGGTCATCATTCTGTCGATAAGTTGCTGTTTGGCAGGCGGCATGTCACCGTCGCGCTGAATAAGGCAGGCTTTGGAGCGGTAAATCACTTCCACTTCGCGCAGACCGTTGGCTTCCAGTGTGGCACCGGTGGAAACCAGGTCACAGATAGCATCAGCCAGCCCGGCGCGCGGTGCCACTTCCACCGAGCCGTTAAGCAGACAGGATTTAAAGCGGATACCTTTCTGATCCAGATAACGTTTGAGCAGGAACGGGTAGGAGGTCGCGATACGGCTGTCCTGAAGACATTCTGCGCCGTTGTAGCTGAAATCCACCGGAGCGGCCAGCGAGAGGCGGCAGGAGCCGAAATCCAGGCGGCGCAGGGTGAAGTAGCGCGGGTTTTGTCCCTGTGCCTGACGGCTTAATAATTCTTCTTCCAGTACGTTTTCGCCGATGATACCGAGGTCAACCACGCCGTCCATCACCAGCCCCGGAATATCATCATCACGCACCCGCAGGATATCGATCGGCATATTCTCTGCGTAGGCGATCAGGCGCTGCTGTTGTAAGTTGATTTTTATGCCGCAGCGCGCGAGTAATTCGCGGGAATCTTCACTTAAGCGACCTGACTTCTGAATGGCTATCCGTAAGCGCGTTTTATCTAACATTTTGATTATCCTTTAATTTTATAATTCTTTAGGTATAAAAAAACCCCCGGAAAAAAGATTCTTCCGGGGGTTCTCTCTTAGCACGCATGCCACCGGAAGCTCTGAACGTCTTCCGGCACCAATCGCCTGAAAGACTAGTCAGGGTGATGGTGGTGGTGATGGCTGAACTGGATGCGTGTCATGATAATCTCTCGTCGTTTATCTGCCTGTTGCTATCACGGATAATATTGTCATTATGGTGATAACGATGTTTATAAATTGCTTGTCTTTCAACCTATATAACTCATCCGGACTTTGCAACTCCTTTTTTGCAAAGAAAACAGAAATTAAGATAATTTACTGAAATTAAAGAAAAATAAGCCACAGAGAGGTCATGCACGATGAAAACAGTTTCCATCGCGGGGCTGGGCTGGCTGGGAATGCCGCTGGCACTGCATCTTGCGGATATCGGTATCCGCGTTAAGGGCACCAAAACCACGCCGGACGGGACAGAGGCGGCGAGGATGTGCGGTATTGAGTGTTATATGCTGAATCTGACGCCGGAACCAGAGTGTGATGCTGATGATTTGGATGAATTTTTGCAGACAGATATTCTGGTGATCACTCTGCCTGCCTCCAGAACGGCGGGCGGCGGTTACCTGTATGTGAAAGCGGTGCAGAACCTGGTGGATCTGGCGGCGGCGCGCGGTGTATCACGGGTGATTTTTACCGGTTCAACCGCCGTTTACGGTAATCAGACCGGGAAACTGACGGAGAATTCGCCGGTCGATCCGGTGACAGAATCGGCCAAAGCAATCGCAGAGATTGAACACTGGCTGAATGAGTTGCCGGGCGTGTCAGCGGACATTCTGCGTCTGGCCGGGCTGGTGGGGGAATCCCGTCATGCAGGGCGTTTCCTGGCGGGAAAAACGGCGGTGAAAGGCGCGAATCAGCCGGTCAATCTGGTGCATCAGGATGATGTGATCGCCGCTATCCGCCTGTTGATCCAGCGTCCGCACGGCGGCCACCTGTATAACCTGTGTGCACCGCAGCACCCGTCACGGGCTGAATTTTATCCGGATATGTCCCGTCAGATTAATTTACTGCCGCCGGTATTCAGAGAAGAAGATATCACTGAAGGAAAAGAGATTGACGGCAGCCGCATCTGCCGGGAACTGGGGTTTGAGTATCAGTACCCTGATCCCGGCCGGATGCCGATGACGGAGTAAGTATTAACTGACCGGCAGTGCCACGATATCGCGGTACGCCGGGCGGGTTTCAATCCGTGCAAACCAGCGCTCGATATGCGGGAAGTCCGGTCTGTCGTGACACACTTCCCGCCACGGATAGAGCAGCGGTGCCAGTGCCATATCTGCGATACTGAACGTATCACCGGCGATATAATCACGCTGTGCAAGGTCGTCGTTGAGCATAGCAATCAGGTTATTCAGCGACTGTTTCAGTTCCGCAACACGTGCCGGATCACGCTGCTCTGCCGGGGTTCTGACCAGCAGTCCCATCATCGCTTTGATATACGGGAACAGACTGCCGTCTGACCAGTACATCCATTGTGCCGCCCGGGCGCGGAATTCCGCATTATGCGGCAGCAGTGTGCCGTCATCGTACTTATCTGCCAGATAGCTGAGAATGGCATTGGATTCCCAGAGAATAAATTCACCGTCCTGATAGGTCGGGATGGTTTTATTCGGGTTCATGGCGAGGTATTCCGGGGTATCGAGACCGCCGAACGGCCCGCCCGCATCTTTCTGCTGATAAGTCAGCCCCAGCTCAGTCAGACACCATAAGACTTTCTTGACGTTAGACGAGTTTTTTCTGCCCCAGACGGTTATCATAGTGACTCCTGTTGATAGAAATGCGATGACGTGTGCGTATTGTCGGTTATTTTATGTCATGAAGTGTAAATTTTTACACGAAATGCCCGTAACAGGAAGAATCGCGTTAAAGTGTCATTGGCTTACCATTCATGAAATGAATATAGTATTCATTATCACAGAGTTATCACTCTTATTTTTGTCACGATGTACCGGGTTTAAAGAGGGAAGAGTAATGCAGACAGTAATCAGTTCACGGGTAACCGGTTTAATCGGCGGGCTTGCTTTCGGATTTTTAAGCATCGGCCACGCGTTTGCGGAGGAAACACCGGTTGCACCGCAGGTGGATGCAAAAGCGTATGTGCTGATGGACTACAACAGCGGAAAAATCCTGGCATCCGTGAATGCGGATGAGCGCCTTGACCCGGCGTCACTGACAAAAATCATGAGCAGTTATGTGGTCGGCCAGGCGATTAAAGCCGGGAAAGTGACACCGGATGATATCGTCACCGTCGGTATTAATGCCTGGGCAACCGGTAATCCGGTGCTGAAAGGTTCTTCCCTGATGTTCCTCAAGCCCGATGATCGCGTAAAATTAATCGACCTTAACAAAGGGATGGTTATTCAGTCCGGTAATGATGCCAGTATTGCGCTGGCGGAATATGTGGCGGGCAGCCAGGAAACCTTTGTTTCCCAGATGAACAGTTACGCCAAACAAATTGGCCTGACAAATACCCATTTTAAAACGGTTCACGGGCTGGATTCCGAAGGGCAGTACAGTACCGCCAAAGACATGGCACTGCTGACCCAGGCGCTGATCACCGATGTACCTGATGAATATGTTATCCATAAAGAGAAAGAATTTACCTTCAATAAGATCCGTCAGCCGAACCGCAACCGCCTGCTGTGGAGCACTAATCTGAATGTGGACGGTGTAAAAACCGGTCACACCAGCGGAGCGGGGCATAACCTGGTGGCTTCCGCGACAGACGGCCCGATGCGTCTGATCTCCGTGGTGCTCGGTGCACCGAGTGACCGCGTCCGTTTTGCCGAAAGTGAAAAAATTCTCTCCTGGGGCTTCCGTTTCTTTGAAACCGTGGCACCGGTGAAAGCCGATACGCCGCTGACCACCGAGCGCGTCTGGTTCGGGGATATATCTGAAGTGCCGCTGGGCGCGGAAAAAGACATTTATGTCACTATCCCGAAAGGCAAACTTAAAGATCTGAAAGCGACCTTTGAGCTGGACAGTACCACACTGGAAGCGCCGCTGGCGAAAAACCAGGTGGTCGGGAAAATCAACTTTATCCTTGATGATAAAGTCGTTGAACAGCGTCCGCTGGTGGTTCAGCAGCAGGTTGAGGAAGCCGGTTTCTTCGGTCGCATCTGGGATTATATTGTCCGCTTCTTTGCCGGACTGTGGCATTCCGTCTTCGGTTAAACATAATAGCCTGCCGGTTATCTGACCGGCAGGTTTTCTCTCCGCTTACCGGGCAAATCCGGTATCACATTCAGACAGCACTCCCGAAATCACTCCCTCATTCATACTGTTCCGCCGTTGTGTGTTACTTCCGGTGATCTTTGAAGGTATCTTCCGGCAGAATTTAATCTGAGTTAAGGAAGAAAAACACGGAATGCACCATGCGGAGCGGCTATTTTTTATCAGAGCGGCAATAATAGTCAGGCAGATAAAAATGGGCGGTAACAACAGGAGAGACGATGATTCGTTTATGTCCGGTCAGTAAAGATAACTGGGAAGCGTGTGTGGATCTGGAAGTCCGGGAGGATCAGGAGGATTTTGTGGCATCCAATGTGTATTCGCTGGCACAGCTTCAGTTTGTGAATAATTTCAGTGCCGATGTGATTTATGACGACGACATTATGATCGGTTTTGCTATGTACGGCATTGACGATGACGACGGTATGTTCTGGATCTGGCGCTTTATGCTGGATGCAAAATTTCAGGGCAAAGGGCTGGGGAAAGCGGCATTTGCTGCGTTGCTGGAAAAAATCACCGGAATCAATAACAGCCGGGAGCAGCCGCTGCCCTGGCTGCGGTTGAGTTATGAGCCGGAGAACGAATACGCGAAACACTTTTATCAGCGTTTTGGCTTTAACGCGGTGCAGATGATGGATTTTGGTGAGGAAATGGCGCAATTACCGCTATCTTAATAAAGTTATTACCCTTTCAGGCGGCAATTTATCATGCTGTCTGCTGAATTACCCTGTTGAAATCCGTATAAGATCCGATATTACATCCTGATATCGGATTTTTTTATAAAAAAGGACCGGTATTTTTACACACCGGCCAATAAAGGATTAAAGATATGGGGACAATTGTGTTTATCGCGCTGGTCATTGCCGTGACCGGAATGGTGTGGATCCGGCGGGTATATCTCCGGATAAACCGGCTTCAGGCTCCGATCACCGAAGCGTATGCGGCGATTGACGGCATGCTGCATCAGCGGGCGGAGAGGATAGGCCAGCTGGTGGATATGACGGAAAAAGCAGGCATTCAGGATGCAACGCTGTTTTATTCCTGGCAGGATGCGTATCCGCGTTATACAGCGGCGGCGACACTGGATGAAAGTGTCAGTGCCGCAAATGATATCAGCAGTGTTTTTTATCATATTATGACACTGACTGAGACATTTCCGGCGCTGATTGCAGATCCGCAGTTTGTCCGTATTCAGCTGGCGGTCTGTGATATTGATGATGCACTGCGTCCGGGCACCGACGCCTTTAATAATATCGTCATCGATTATAATGTATCAGTACACCATTATCCGGATGTACTTGTTGCGCATTTATTCGGATACAAACCCCGGGTATTACTTGAGATATAATATCTTCCACCGTAAAGTAAAACGGCAACAATACTGTTGCCGTTTTACTTTACGTTATTATCTGACAGATAATAAAATGACAGCGACCGTAATCATCATTATTCCGAACCAGCCAACAGGTTTTAGTTTATGACCGAAAAAAAGACGGCTGCAAATTGCTGTTCCGGTAACACCAATGGCACCCCACATAGCATAAGCGACAGCAAGATCCATTGTTTTTACTGCCTGTCCCAGGAAAGCAAATGCTATCCAGACCAGAATAATTGCGCTTATCCCCCATTTAATATGTTTAAATCCCCGTGAGCGGGAAATAAACATATTCGCGATAATATCAATGAACGCAGATAACGTAACAAATAAAACAGAAACAGATGTCATGATTAATGATTCTCACCCAGAGCAACACAAACAATACCGATAACAGCCGCAATAAGACCGGCTGCTTCAGTCAGAGAAACGGATTCGTTAAAAATTGTAATACCGATAATCGTCAGTAATAACAGTCCGGCGCCTTCCCATATCGCGTAAGCCACACCAACGGAAATTATGCGTGCGGACAGCGCCAGAAAAAAATAGGAAACAGCTAATGCGGCGGCCATGATGATATAGCCGGTATATCCGCCGCCTCTTGCCGCATCAGCCATAAATGAGGTTCCGGTGACTTCGGCAATAATGGCCAGAGCCAGAAATAACCAGGCAGTACGGTATGTCCGGCTCCGTTTGCTGACAGAATTCATGTCAATCTCCTTATATAAAATCAGTTTTGTGGTAATTCCGGATATATTATTCCATCTCAAATTGATATCCTTCAAGATTGGATGTATCAATAAAAGAGATGGGTATGCGATTCACAATAGACATGCTGAAGATATTTTATGAGATAACAGAGCACGGCTCTTTCTCAGAAACCGCCAGAAAACTGGGTAAATCGCAGTCCGCTGTCAGTACGGCGATAGCGAATCTGGAAATTGATACCGGCCTGATTTTATTCGACAGAAGTAAACGTTATCCGGTGCTGACAGCGGAAGGGAAATACCTTATCAGCTATGCGAAAGATATATTAGAAGCGGCGGAAAATATGGAAAAAGCGGTTATCCGTCTGACGGAAACCGAATCAGAGAAACGGCTGACACTGGTGCTGTCAGATATGTACCATATCAGCCCGGGTTATCAGGCGATGCATAAATTTGCTGATAAATTCCCGTTTGTTGAACTCGAGTTACTCGATTCCGAAGGTCAGGATATTATTTCTCTGGTACAGTCCGGCCGTGCACAAATAGGATTGATTGCCACTCAGGATA
Source organism: Chrysopa pallens (assembly GCA_020423425.1). Taxonomy (NCBI): domain Eukaryota; kingdom Metazoa; phylum Arthropoda; class Insecta; order Neuroptera; family Chrysopidae; genus Chrysopa; species Chrysopa pallens. The sequence goes on from JAEMTY010000022.1 coordinate 47,202, forward strand.
AATATCCGCCGGACATCATTGCAACCAGATTGCCTGATTATGTCGAAATGGGGGTATTTGCGGGGAGAAATCACCCGCTGGCCAAAAAAAACAAAGTCAGCATGTCTGTATTATTAAAAGAAAGGCAAATTTGCCTGAATACATTTAAAGAAAATGACGAGAAACCACAGGGAAAAGTCTGGCTGGCATCCGATTACATGATGATCCTGGAAATGGTGGAAGAAGGATTCGGATGGGCTGAACTGCCATATTCATTACTGGAATATTATCAGTCTGAGCGGATTGTGAAGCTGGATATTCCTGAGAAAAAATATTTTATCTCTGCAGATATTATCCGATCCCGTCAGTACCCGCCGGGAAAAGCCGGAAACTGGTTTGCGGAACAATTATTATCCAAATAAAAAGTCCGGCATGAAAGCCGGACCCTTTTTTACCTGATTTGACTAATCAGTCACACGGGATCACTTTGATTGCCAGGCCGCCCTGTGAGGTTTCGCGGTATTTGGCATTCATATCTTTACCGGTTTCATACATGGTTTCGATCACTTTATCGAGACAAACGCGTGGCTCACTGACACGGCGCAGCGCCATACGGGCGGCGTTGACCGACTGAACAGCAGCAATGGCGTTACGCTCGATACACGGTACCTGTACTTGTCCGGCGACCGGGTCACAGGTCAGGCCGAGGTTGTGTTCCATCGCGATTTCCGCCGCGATAAAGACCTGCATCGGGCTGCCGCCCAGCAGTTCGGTCAGACCGGCTGCCGCCATGGAACAGGCAACACCGACTTCACCCTGACAACCCACTTCCGCACCGGAAATAGAGGCGTTCATTTTGTACAGTGAACCAATCACGCTGGAGACCAGGAAATAGCGGGTATAGGCGTTTTCATTCACCGGACGGATAAATTTATCATAGTACGACAGCACTGCCGGGATGATCCCGCAGGCACCGTTGGTTGGTGCGGTAACAACACGGCCACCGGCAGCGTTTTCTTCGTTAACGGCGAGGGCAAACATGTTGATCCAGTCAACAACCTGCATCGGGTCTGTGGAGGTGTTATCACTGGTAACCAGCTGACGGCGCAGTGCAGCGGCACGGCGTGGCACACGCAGCGGCCCCGGCAGCAAACCTTCGGTGTTCACACCACGTTCGATACCGGCTTTCATCACATCCCAGACTGCTGCCAGGTGCGCGGAAAGTTCTTCTTTGCTGCGCAGCGCCAGTTCGTTCTGCATCACCAGCGCCGACAGTGACAGCCCGGTTTCGTTACAGTGCTTTTGCAGATCAGCGGCATACTGATACGGATAAGGCACTTTGGTTTCGCTGTCCGCAGCCTGGCCAAAATGTTCCTCATCAACGATAAAGCCGCCGCCGACGGAGTAATAGGTTTTCTTGTACAGTAATTCATCACCGGCGAATGCGCTGATGGACATGCCGTTTTCATGCAGCGGCAGGTTTTCTTTATGGAAGTTCATCCCGTTATCGCGCGGGAAATCCACTTCATGGCGTTGGTTTGCCAGCAAAAGGCGTTCACGTTCTTCAACATCCCTGATAAAGCCCGGTATCGCGTCAATATCAACAGAATCCGGCAGGTTGCCCGCAAGACCCATAATGATGGCGATATCTGTCGCGTGACCTTTCCCTGTCAGAGACAGAGAGCCGTACACATCAACCTGAATGCGGGTGGTTTTTTCCAGCAGTCCGGCCGCGATAAGGTCATCAGCGAACTGTTTACCTGCTTTCATCGGACCGACGGTGTGAGAACTCGACGGACCAATACCAATTTTGAAGATGTCAAATACACTGACCATATTGCTCGCCCCCTATGTTAAGGCGTGGATTAATAGTGTCGTGAAGATTCACGAAGCCGTTACTTTTCAGTTCCGGCTGATTATTGTTGTTGCTGTTGCCCGCCGGAGAGGGCAACAGTCATTTATTTATTAACCAAAAAACAGCTGATACAGATTGTAAAATACCGCTGAGATGGCAATGAGACCCATCACAACCACAAACAGATTACTCAGGTGACCGGCATATTTGCGCATCGCAGGCACTTTGCGGATGGCATACATCGGCATGATAAACAGCAGCATAGCGATGATCGGGCCGCCCAGGGTTTCAATCATACCCAGAATGCTCGGGTCTAATGTGGCAACAATCCAGGTGGTGACCAGCATAAACAGGGCAGTCAGTTTATTCAGTTTAGACGGTGCAATGCTTTTGCCCTTGGCGCGTAATGCTTTGTTAACCAGACCGTTAAAGCCTTCACGGGCACCCAGGTAGTGACCCAGGAATGATTTGGTGATAGCAATAAACGCGATGAATGGTGCGATATAGGCAATCATCGGGTTTTGGAAGTGGTTCGCCAGGTAAGACAGAATGGAGATGTTCTGATCTTTTGCTTCCTGCAGGTTCTGCGGGGAGAGGCTCAGCACGCAGCTGAACACAAAGAACATCACAGTCAGTACCATCATAATGTGGGCGTAAGCCAGAATGCGGGAGCATTTTTTCTCCGCATTTTCGCCGTACTCTTCACGCTTGGCGACAGCAAAGGCAGAGATAATCGGGGAATGGTTAAAGGAGAACACCATTACCGGAATCGCCAGCCACAGTGTTATCAGCAGACCATGACCGGTGACACTGGCCGTATTGCTGTTAAAAGTGAGGGTATCGAATACCGCTGTACTCCAGTGCGGGATCAGATACAGCGCCAGTACCATCAGAACCGCCACAAACGGGAATACCAGCACGCTCATTGCTTTGACAATCGCGGCTTCACCGAAGCGGACAATACACATAATCCCGATAATCAGTACCAGGGAGAGAATAATACGCGGCGGAGCCGTCATATGCATCTGGTTAACGATAAAGCTTTCCACGGTGTTGGTAATCGCCACACTGTAGACCAGCAGAATCGGGTAGATAGCAAAGAAATAGAGCAGGGTGATCAGACCGCCGGCTCTGGAACCGAAATGCTCTTCCACCACTTCGGTAATATCTTCGCCCGGATTTTTACCGGACAGCACGAAGCGGCACATACCGCGGTGTGCGAAAAAGGTCATCGGGAAGGCCAGCACGGCCATGATGATCAGCGGGATCAGCCCGCCGATACCGGCGTTAATCGGCAGAAACAGTACGCCTGCGCCGATAGCGGTACCGTACAGTCCGAGCATCCAGACGGTATCGGACTTACGCCATTTGCGATAATCATTGCTGGTGTCAGTCTTGCTGACCACAACCTGCGGTTGTGTTGTATCCATAGAAGTCTCCAAAATGTACAACAATAACAACAATTAAAATTTTGCACGCTGATCTGTGCATTTATTCGTCTCTGAAATAGGGTCTATGTACGTAACCAGATAAAAAATAAGTAAAGCTAAAAAGTCACCCGCAATTGCTTACCGGTAAAAATAATAAACAGCAGCGACCTGATATCTGTAATGGATAAATAAAGGTCTCTGCAGTCATTCATATTCAAAAGTACCTGAAATTGATAACTCTCTTTCTGATGGTGAAAATATACTGTTTTTCAGTGGAAAACACCGTGATCATAGTCTCAAATGCTATAAATCACAGTAAAACAGGCTCTGTTGCAAAATTTGATAAAATTGTTAATCCGGGTTTACGGAATGGGACATGCCGAAACAACATATGACGTTAAAAGCAGTTTAATAATGTCGTTATTTTTTATATTTTATTTAAAAAAATTAATTTATTCATATATTAATAAATATATCCGCTGTGTAATACGATCTTGTTTCAGAATATAAACAGGCCAGTTTTTTCCGGATAAAAACCCTTTTGTAAGCAAGGTTTTTGTTTGTAGCTAATTGTTTTAAATGAAAAAATAGCGTTTCAATTTCGGCGGTGATAATGCCGTGTATATGACGAAAATCAGACAGTATAAAATATGGCGTTATATAATGAGTATATGGTCTGTGCCGGATGATTAGAATAATTATTTTAATCGCGAATTAAGTAATCTGAGTGATACTGATGACTGGTAAAACAGAAATGTTAAATAAATACCAGAATAATATTCTGCGAACAAAAATAGTACTGGCACCAGTGAAAAATGTGGTCTGAAAAAGAACAGCAGTACCGGTGATAATTAAGTCCGGATAAAAAAAATACCGGCGTGCGGGCCGGTATCGCGCCGGTATCAGCAAAACCCGGCAGGTTGCCCGCCGGAGAGGGCAACAGTCATGTATTTATCAGCCAAAAAACAGCTGATACAGATTGTAAAACACGGCTGAAATGGCAATGAGACCAATCACAACCACAAACAGGTTGCTCAGGTGACCGGCATATTTACGCATCGCAGGGACTTTGCGGATGGCATACATCGGCATGATAAACAGCAGCATAGCGATAATCGGGCCACCCAGGGTTTCAATCATCCCCAGAATGCTCGGGTCTAAGGTGGCAACAATCCAGGATGTTACCAGCATAAACAGCGCAGTCAGTTTATTCAGTTTAGACGGTGCAATACTTTTGCCCCTGGCGCGCAGTGCTTTGTTAACCAGACCATTAAAGCCTTCACGGGCACCCATGTAATGACCCAGAAATGCGTTGGTGATAGCAATAAACGCGACTAACGGCGCGATATAGGCAATCATCGGATTGTGAAAGTAGTTCGCCAGGTAAGACAGAATGGAGATGTTCTGATCTTTTGCTTCCTGCAGATTCTGCGGGGAGAGGCTCAGCACGCAACTGAACACAAAGAACATTACGGTCAGCACCATCATGATGTGAGCGCATGCCAGAATGCGGGAGCATTTTTTCTCTGCATTGTCGCCATATTCCTGGCGTTTTGCGACACTGAATGCGGAAATAATCGGCGAGTGGTTAAAGGAGAATACCATCACCGGAATCGCCAGCCACAGTGTCACCATCAGACCGCGTCCGGTATCACCGGCAGTGTGACTGCTGAAAGAGAGCGTATCAAATATTGCGGTATTCCAGTGCGGGATCAGATACAGCGCCAGTACCATCAGAACCGCCACAAACGGGAATACCAGCACACTCATTGCTTTGACAATCGCGGCTTCACCGAAGCGGATAATACACATAATCCCGACAATCAGTACCAGTGACAGAATAATGCGCGGCGGTGCCGTCATATGCATCTGGTTAACGATAAAGCTTTCCACGGTGTTGGTGATAGCCACACTGTAGACCAGCAGGATCGGGTAAATCGCAAAGAAATAGAGCAGGGTGATAAGGTTCCCTGCTTTGGCACCGAAATGCTCTTCCACCACTTCAGTAATATCTTCACCCGGATTTTTACCGGATAAGATAAAGCGGCACATACCGCGGTGCGCGAAAAAGGTCATCGGAAAGGCCAGAAGGGCCATAATGATCAGCGGGAGCAGCCCGCCGATACCGGCATTAATCGGCAGAAACAGGATACCGGCACCAATGGCTGTACCGTACAGTCCGAGCATCCAGACGGTATCGGATTTACGCCATTTGCGGTAATCATTACGGGTATCAGTCTGACTGACCACGACCTGTGGTTGTGTTGTTTCCATAGATGTCTCCAAAATTTGCAACAATAACAACGAAAAAATGCACGGTGAGCTGTGCACAAAATGTGTCTCTGAAGCAGGGTCTATGTACGCAACCGGATAAAAATAAGTAAAACGGGAAAATTACCTGTAATTGCTTACCGGTAAAAATAATAAACAGCAGAGGCCTGATATCTGCAACGGATAAATAAAAGCCTCTGCATTAATGCAGATTCAAAAGAATCTGAGATTGGTGACTGTCTTTTTGTAGTGAAAATATACTGGTTTTTAGTGAAAAACACTGTGATCTTCATCTCATTTGCTATAAATAACATTAAAACAGGTCGTGTTGCAATATTTAATAAGGTTGTTAATCTGTTTTTGCGGAATGAGGTATGTCTAAACGGCATGATTGCTCAGATGTTCTGCAATAATATTATTTTCGTCTGTTTTTTATTTAAACAAATTTATTTGTTCAGATGTGAGTTAGTATATGCGCTGCATAATATTGCATTATGACAAAACACATTATCACACTAAACAAAACCATTTAATTAGTGTGGTTTTTCCATGTTGTTTTTTGTTTTTAAACGCAAAATAATTTGTTCGTTGAGTTTGTGGTGATTAAGGAATATGCAGGAAGTCAGACAGTATGAAACAAGGGTTTTTATAATAGACGTACTGTGTATCCGGTATGATTAAAATAATTTTTTTAATCACGAATTAAGTGGTCCGGTGATATTGATGAAGAACAGAACAGAAATGTTAAATAAATACCGAAATAATATTCTGTGAACAAAAATAATGCTGTCAGCAGCGAAAAGTGCGCTTTAAAAAATCGCCGGAATCGCCGTCATTAAACAGAGATAAAAAAATACCGGCATACGGCCGGTATTTCAGGATTTATTTTTGTGCAGGTTACCCCTGCACCCAGCCTTTACGGATAGGTATGGCAAAACAGTACCGGTAGAGCGCCTGCAACCGGTTTTGCAGTGCCGGACCGAACAGGCTCCAGAGCAGCTCTGTCAGTGCACAGGAAATCAGTACCGTGATAAAGGCACCCAGCATATCCACCGGCCAGTGAACGCCGAGAAAAATTCGTGACCAGGCAACAATCAGTGCCGGGATCATCAGCAGCAATCCTGTACGGACATTGCACCAGAACAGGCAGCCCAGTGCGAAGGTAAACACAATAATGCCGTGGTTGCTCGGGAACGAGGCCGTCGGTGCGTGATCAAGGAAGCTGTGGCCGAACGGTTCGGCAAACGGACGGGCATGCGGCCAGAGTATGCCGATAACCCAGGAGGCGGCGAAACCGATCAGCAGCGCAATGGCACTTTTGCAGACAGCGCGGCGCTGGCGGGCCATATTCTCAGGCGCTCCCCGAAGCCAGAACCCTGCGGCAACAACCGGAAACAGCAGAACCAGATATTTTGCCGCAAACGTGGCGGTAAGAATCATGGTATGAGACGTTTCCGGCGTGGCATTGAGCAGGAGAAAAAGTGAATGATTCAGATTTTCCAGCACAGCAGACTCCTTAAAAAAACACACCCGTATATATCCGGTAATAAAATGACGGGTCAGGGTAGCCGTCTTGTGCATCAAGGTAAAGTAAAAATATCTTGGTTAATCGTGCTATTACGTAACATTGCAGAAAACTGACAAAATCTGAAATAACAACAGGCGGGATAAACAGCAGGCAATAAAAAACCCGATAGTTAAAACCAAATTGGTGACTATCGGGCTTCCTCAATCTTGGGGATATTCAAAGAAAAGCAGTGGCACTTATTCAGACTGCGCCCCGGTAAGAAAGTTCGAAAAAAGATTAAAAAAAATGAAAATAATTTTTTGATGTTGAAAATCAGTGGGATAGAGAGGAGTAAATAAGCCGTTTCCCGGGCGGGAAACGGCCGGATAGCTTAGCTGAACAGGCCGAGATTGGCTTTTGCGTAAGCTTCGAAATCCGTGCAGCCACCGATGTGCTTTTCATCGATAAAAATCTGAGGAACGGTTTCAACAGGTTTGCCGACGGTGACAGATAAATCTTCTTTGCTGATGCCTTCCGCGTGAATATCAATATAGCGATAGTCGAAGTCATCACGCTCATTTTTCAGTTTTTCTGCGAGTTCTTTCGCACGAACGCAATAAGGACAACCCGGACGGCCAAAAATAACGGTATACATGAAAAGCTCCTTCATTCATCAGTAACACCGGAAGCGGTGCTTTAATGGGATAAATTATGCCTGTATCATAGCGGATAGAAAAGAATGTTGTGACGATTTGTGCGGTAGTCCGCACCAATGGTTCAGTGACTACCCGCAGTGCGGACATAAAAGCAGAATCACAGAGGATAATATGACCAGAAAGCAGCCGCGACAAATGCGTTCATTAGGGGATATGCCGCGCCCGGTAATTATCTGCGAGGTTATCGGTGTGATATTACTGGTGCTGGTCTATCTGGCGGTGAATGATTTTATTTCGCTGCCGGGTTTTATGAGCAGCAAGAATGCCCTGATGGTAATGGCGTTTGCCGGCCTGGGATGTCTGGTACCGGCGGCAATCAATATTGTCTGGCGGGCCATCAGCGCCATGCCGTCTGTCGGTATCGACAGCAAAAGCGGGGCAACCAAAAAGACCCGGCAAAATAAAAATGAAAAAAAGCAATAAAACGTTATTCCCCTTCACGTTTTTCAGCTAAGATCCGTAATTGGTCGGCGGGTGACGGTTTTCCCCGCTGTACTTTTGTTTTTCCGGTTAAAAGGTTTCAGGTTCATGATCATTCCCGATCTCACGATATTACGCACATGGCTGGATCAGCTGAAACTCTCCTGTTTTGAGTGTGATTCCTGCCGGGCACTGCATCTGCCGCATATGCAAAATGTGGACGGTGTGTTTGATGCCAAAATTGATATCCTTGACGATATGCTGGTGTTCTCGGCGCTGGCGGAAGTCCGCCCGACCGCGATTGTCCCGCTGATTGCCAACCTGAGTCAGATCAACGCCAGTTCGCTGCTGGTCAAAACCTTTATGGATATTCAGGATTCCGCCATGCCGAAGCTGGTGGTCTGTTACTCACTGCCACTCAGTGCAGGGCTGACATTTGAGCAGTTCTCACTCGCCCTGCAACTGATGGAAGAGCAGGTCGGCGCAGTGATTTTTGAGCTGTTCAGTAACAATATGCTGTTTGATCCGAATGATGCGGAACCGGAAGATGAAGAAAACTTCCGCACTGATTCTGTTCCTTCTCCGGTGATCCACTGATTATCCGCACTACTTTCGATATCCGGGACACCATCATGCATTGCCCTCAGTATTCCGCCGGCCGCTGCCGCTCCTGTCAGTGGCTTGAAAAACCCTATATTCAGCAGATTGATGATAAAGAGCAGGATCTCCGCGTGCTGCTCTCGCCGTTTGCTGTACAAAACTGGCTGCCGCCGGTCCGCAGCGCGGAAACCGCGTTCAGAAATAAAGCCAAGATGGTGGTCAGCGGCAGTGTGGAGCGCCCGGTGTTCGGGATCGTGACAGATAACGAGCCGGTCGATTTATCGGATTGCCCGCTCTATCCGCCGCATTTTGCCGGGGTGTTTGCCGCGCTGAAACCCTTTATTGCCCGTGCCGGACTCACGCCGTACAATGTGGAACGCCGCCGTGGCGAGCTGAAATTCCTGCTGCTGACCGAAAGCCGCGCCAGCGGTAAAATGATGCTGCGCTTTGTGCTGCGCTCAGAGAAAAAAGTGGCGCAGTTACAGGCCGCGCTGCCGTTTTTACAGGCACAACTGCCGCAATTATCGGTGATTTCCGCCAATATCCAGCCGGTTGCAATGGCAATTCTGGAAGGAGAGCAGGAAATTATCTTTACCCCGGATGCGGTGCTGGAAGAGACCTTTAACGGCATTCCGCTCTATATCCGTCCGCACAGCTTTTTCCAGACCAATCCGGCGGTTGCCGCGCAGTTGTATCATACCGCCGGACAATGGGTGCGTGAATTGGGTATCACCCGTTTATGGGATCTGTTTTGCGGCGCGGGCGGATTCGGCCTGCACTGCGCGGATAAATCCACACAACTGACCGGGATTGAAATCAGCCCGGAGGCGATTGCCTGTGCCACCCGTTCAGCGGAAAAAATGGGGCTGGAGAATGTCACCTTTCAGGCGCTGGATTCCGCGCAGTTTGCCCTCGCCAAATCCGCTGTGCCGGAACTGGTGCTGGTGAACCCGCCGCGCCGGGGGATAGGGAAAGCGCTGTGTGATTACCTGAATACCATGGCTCCGGGGACGATTATCTATTCCAGCTGCAATGCACAGAGCCTGGCACAGGACCTGGCGCATCTCACACAGTATCAGCCGCAGCGTGTGCAGCTGTTTGATATGTTCCCGCATACGGCACATTATGAAGTGCTGGTGCTGCTGACCAGAAAATAATAATGAGAGAATAAAAAAAACGGGGCTGCAATGTGAATTGCAGCCCCGTTTTCGTATGAGCGGATCAGTTACGGTGTTCGAATGCCAGCGCGCGGCGTTCAATCAGACGCATTGCGAGCGTCAGCAGGCTGTTGACTGCGAGATAAATAATCCCCGCAGCAATAAAGACGTTCAGATCGTAATCCTGACCAAACAGGCGGCGGCTGTAGCCCATCACTTCAAGCAGTGAAATTGTCGTGGCCAGCGAGGTACTTTTGAAGATCAGCACCACTTCGTTGGAATAGGACGACAATGCACGTTTAAAGGCATAGGGCAGGATAATACGCATGGTCTGCTTCTGTGACATTCCCAGCGCCTGGCAGGATTGCCACTGACCCGGCGGGATCGCTTTCACCGCGCCGTAGAACAGCAGTGTCGAATAGGCCGCACTGTTGAGCGCCAGTGTCACCATGGCACAGAGCCACGGGGAAGACATCAGTTCCCACAGCAGCGGATAGTTTTTCAGCCCTTCAAACTGTGCAGGCCCGAAATAAATCAGGAAAAACTGGACCAGCAGCGGTGTCCCGGTAAACAGGGTGATATACCCTTTGACCAGCGGTGTGAGAACCCGGGGTTTGAGAGAGAGTACCAGTGTAAACAGCACTGACAGCAGAAACGCCGTGATCAGTGCGGTAAACGTCAGTGACAGACTGACCGGCAGGCCCGGCAATACGGCAAGAATATAATCAAATATGCTCATTGGCCGCTCCGTTCAAAACGTGTGGTACGCAATTCAATACGTTTGAGGATGTACTGACTGACCAGCGTGATGGCGAGATAGATAAGCGCCACAATGCTGTACCAGGTGAAAGGTTCTTCAGTACGGCGGGCAATGCTTTGTGTCTGCAGCATCAGTTCGTTGATACCAATCAGGTACACCAGCGCGGTATCTTTCAGCAGAACCAGCCACTGGTTACCCAGTCCCGGCAGGGCATGCCGCCACATCTGCGGCATGACAAAGCGGAGGAAAATGGTGGTACGGCTCAGACCGAGTGCCTGACCGGCCTCGCGCTGTCCGTCCGGTACCGCTTTCAGCGCCCCGCGCAGGGTTTGTGATGCATAGGCCGCGTAGAGCAGAGACAGGGCGGTGATACCGCTGAAGATCGGCACATACGGGCCGTTATCGATCTCAAGCGTCAGGGTGAAGAAACCCAGATTGATACCGTCGCTCAGTCGGAAAATCACTTCCTGTGTGCCGTAATAGACAAACAGAACCACCAGCAGCTCAGGTAAACCACGGATCAGCGTAACAAGACAGGTTCCGGCAAAGGCGACAGGTTTCCAGCGAACGGTTTCCCAGAGGGTAAACAGCATCGCCAGCACCAGACCAATCAGGAGTGCAGAAACAGCAAGGCCGACGGTTACCCCGGCGGCGCTTGCTAAAGAGAGAAAATCGTTCATTAAATTTTTATGTTATTACTCAAACCATTTCTTATAGAGGGTATCGTAAGTACCGTCCGCTTTGACCTCACCAAGCGCCTTGTTGAGTTTGTCTTTCAGCTCGCTGTTGCCCTTGCGGACCGCAATAGCCAGGCCGGTGCCGAAATATTCCGGATCGGTGACGCGCTCACCCACGGTTTTCAGATTGTCGTTGCTCTTCAGCCATTCATTGATAACAGCTGTGTCACCGAAGACAGCGTCAATACGTCCGCCTTTCAGATCCAGTACCGCGTTCTGGTAGCTTTCATAAGGCACAATTTTCATGTCCTTAAACTGCTCCATCAGGTATTTCTGATGCGTGGTGCCGTTCTGGATACCAATCTGCTTCCCTTTGAGGCTGTCAATGCTATCAAATTTGCCCGCAACTGCAACGAAAACAGCAGAGTTATCATAATAGGTATTGGTGAAATCAACCTGCTTCTGACGCTCCGGTGTCACGTCAATACCGGCCATCAGCGCATCAAAACGCTTGTATTTCAGGCTCGGGATCAGGCTGTCAAAGGCCTGGTTGGTAAAGGTGCATTCCGCGTCGATTTTGGCACACATCGCCTGAGCCAGATCCACATCAAAACCGACGATTTCGTTTTTCTCATTCACGGTTTCAAACGGGGCATAACTCGCTTCTGTCGCGAAACGGATTTTTTCTTTTTCTGCCGCCGCTGCGGAGAAAGCAAACGCGCCGATTAATGCGGCAATAACCAGTTTTTTCATAGCAACATCCTATTTTTAATGTTCAGTGGCAGAAAATAATCAGTGTGACAGATAACCGGCAAATGCCTCTGTCTGCGGCGTGATAAAGCATTGGGCGCTGCCCTGTTCCACGATGCGGCCATTTTCCATATACACCACTTTACTGGCGGTTTTACGGGCGATATCCACTTCGTGAGTCACAATCACCTGGGTAATCCCGGTCTGCGACAGTTCTTTAATAATATCGACGACCTGAGAGGTAATCTCCGGGTCCAGTGCCGCTGTCGGTTCATCGAATAACAGTACCTGCGGTTCCATCATCAGGGCGCGGGCAATCGCCACACGCTGCTGCTGGCCGCCGGATAAATGCAGCGGGAAACGGTTTGCAAAATCGGTCAGACGCAGACGTGTCAGTAGTTTTTCTGCTTTTGCCTGAGCGGCTTCTCTGGTCAGCCCCAGTACCCGGACCGGTGCTTCTGTCAGGTTATCCATGACGGTCAGATGCGGCCACAGGTTATACTGCTGAAACACCATGCCGACGTTCTGACGCAGGGAACGGATCTCTTTGGCAGACGGCGCGGTGGTAAAATCAAAATGGTGATCCGCAATGGTCAGTTCACCGGAACGCGGCATTTCAAGCAGGTTCAGTGCCCGCAGCAGGGAACTCTTACCGGCACCGCTCGGCCCGAGCAGTACCATGGTTTCGCCTGCACCACATTCCAGGTTGATATCAAACAGCGCCTGATGCTGTCCGTAAAAGCAATTGATGTTTTTTAATTGAATACTCATGCTGTAATTCTGCATACTCAGTGACGTTGAGTGAATATTAACGCCGTGAGAATAAATATGCAATTATTTCTGCATAAAAAACTACTAAAAAAGCAAGCTAATGATTTTTACTGCGTGATTATGTCTTCTCAGATGCCGGGAGGACGTATGCTGCCGCCCGTTTGACGATGGTTTTCGCCATTCCTTTAAAGATGAATAAATGAGCAGGCATCATGGCGAACCAGTAGAGCAGCCCGCTGAATCCGGCGGGATGCCACCAGGCGCGGACATCCAGCGTCCGCTGGTGGCCGTGGTCGCGGATGGTAAAGGTCAGCCGTCCCAGTCCGGGTGCTTTCATACCGAACAGCAGGGAGAGCTGCTGCCGGGGTTTTACAGTGATCACTTTCCAGCCGTCGATTTTATCCCCGGGTTCGAGGGTATCGCGATCCGGGCGGCCGTAAGTGACTTTATTACCGCACAGGTCATCCAGACGGGCACGGACTGACCACAGAATATTGGCGTAAAAATAGCCGTCTTTGCCGCCAATCTGCTGCACAACATGCCACAGGGCATCGGCGGAGGCAGACGTATTCAGGGTAAAACCAGCCTGTTTGGGATAAAAACCGAAGCCCGGCCGCCAGCGGGCGCGGACTTCCGGGTCATAACCCCAGTCTTCATTATCCACGGCATCCGCTTCATCTTTAAGGGTCTTGCGCACAGCATCATCAAAACTGAGCAGTGTTTGCGGGATCAGCGCCTGAAGCGGCTTTCCGTCGCCGGGCAGATCATATTTCAGACCCATAATCAGCTCTTTGGCAATACCTTCCGGCACCGTGGTGATCAGCCGCAGAAAGTGGACTGAAATCAGCTGCAGCGGGATCGGCAGCGGGATCATCAGCCGTTTTTTGCCGCTGATGGTAATAAAATGCCGGAACATCTCGAGATAGCTGAGGTAATCCGGCCCTGTCGCATCAAAACGGCGGTTGCCGTCAGCGGGATGCGCCAGCAGACTGGTCAGGTAATTCAGCAGGTTTTCCAGTGCCACCGGCGAGGATTTTGAGCGCGCCCAGCGCGGCGGGGTCAGGATCGGCAGGTTGTACACCATGTCGCGCATGATCTCGAATGCCGCTGAGCCTGGTCCGACAATAATGGCAGCGCGGATCTCGGTGACCGGCACACGGCTGTCCGCGAGGATTTCGCCGGTCAGCCTGCGGGCAGCGAGGTGCGGGGAATCGCTGTCTTTGTGCTGCATGGCGCTCAGGTAAATCACTTCCCGCACCGCGGATTTATTCAGCATCGCCTGCACGTTTTCCGCCGCCAGGCGTTCCCGTGCCAGTAAGTCCGCCTCATCCGTCATACTGTGGACGAGGTAATACACCACATCAATGTCCTGAAACAGGGTTTCCAGGGTGGATTTGTCATACAGATCCGCATAGCAGCAGCGGGTGTTTTCCCAACCCTGTGCCTGCATCCACTCCACCCGGCGGGCGGCGGCAGTGACCTGATGACCGGCAGCAATCAGCTGCGGGATAAGATTCTGTCCGACATAACCGCTGGCACCCAGCACTAAAATCCGTTGTTGTGGCATACGTTTTCACTCTTCAGGTAAACAGGGCTATCAGCACCGGGGCAAACAGACTGAGGATAAAGCCGTGCACAATCGCGGCCGGGACAATCGCCACACCGCCGCTGCGCTGCAATACCGGCAGGGTAAAGTCCATCGTGGTGGCACCGCCGAGGCCGAGTGCGGCGGCGCGGTGGCGGTTGATCAGCAGCGGGATCAGCATAATCGCGGCAATCTCCCGCGCCAGGTCGTTAAAGAAGCCGACACTGCCGAGGACCGGGCCGAAAGCGTCTGTCAGCAAAATACCGGACAGCGAATACCAGCCGAAGCCGGAGGAGAGCGCCATCCCGGTTTTAACCGGCAGACCGGCTATCAGTGCCGCGAGTGCACCGCCGAGCAGTGAGGTGACCACCACAATCAGGGAAACCAGCATACCACGGCGGTTGATCAGGATCTGGCGCAGTGTCATGCCGCTGTTGCGCAGTTGGATCCCGACCAGGAACAGCAGAAAAATCAGGGCATATTCACTGGCGGCTCCGGCAAAAGCGAGAAACGACCAGCCGAATAACCCGGTGGCAAAGCCAACCAGCAGCACACCACACAGTTGCAGGGATTCCAGCACCATATGCAGGCGGGAAGGTGGTTTTTGCTGTTTGTGAGCCGGCACCTGCCACGGGTATTTTTTGCCGTATAAAAACAGTCCGGCGAGGTTACAGCCCAGCACCATCACGGAAAAGGTCAGCGTGTACTGTACTATTACCAGCAGATTTGCCCCGAGGTTTTCCACCAGCGCCAGGCTTATCCCCATCAGAAACAGAATCACATACACCATCGCGCTCAGACCGCGGCCGATGATTTTTTTCAGTGCCGTGCTGCTGACCGGGATGAGATAACCCGCAATAAGCGGGGCGAGAATAATTAATAACCCTGAATACATGTGTGTCGTTTCCGTAAAATAATACTGCCTTTACTTATGTTCGTGTCAGTCTCTGGTTAAAAAGCAGACGATTATAGCGGCATTCTCACCAGAATTGCTACGTATCCCTCTGTTTTTGTGTTTAGTATAAGTCAAAACCGTTTTTATTTATTACATTGTGATAATACTTTATTGTGATCATTATAGTGACAGTATTGTCATAAAACAGGCGGTATCCGGCAAACAGTGAGGGAACTATGATTCTGGAAAGAGTGGAAATTCTGGGTTTTCGCGGTATTAACCGCCTGTCATTACCACTGACCGGCAATACGGTTCTGATCGGTGAAAACGCCTGGGGGAAATCCAGCCTGCTGGATGCCCTGACGCTGACACTGTCACCGCAGGCGCTGAATGCGAAATTTGTCCCGAGTGATTTTTATCACGCTGCCGACAGCGACGCCGGGCCTGTCCGCCATCTGCAGATTATCCTGACATTCCGTGAAACCCGGCCCGGACGCTCCCGTTCCCGCCGTTTCCGTGAACTGGCGCCGCTGTGGCGTACTAACGGGGACGAGTATCTGCGGATCAACTACCGTGTCAGCGCGGATCTGGCGGATGACAACACCATTACCAGTCAGCGCACCTTTCTGGATGAGGCGGGCGAGCCGCTGCTGCCGGCGGAAACCGATAAGTTTATCCGCGAAATTATCCGCCTCTATCCGGTGCTGCGTCTGCGCGATGCCCGCTTTATGCGCGGTCTGAAAAAAAATGTGCCCGATTGTGAGGATGAGGAATATGATCTCCGCACACAAACGGAGACCTTCAATAACCGGATGGCGGATCTGACCCGCGCCCTGGTGAGCAACCCGCAGACACTCTCCAATGATGATTTGCAGGACGGCCTTGAGGCCATGAAACAGCTGCTCAGCCATTACTTTGCCGAACAGGGGGAATACCTGCTCGATCGCCGTAAAGCCAAACGGCTGAATATCGAACCGCGTCAGCGGGCGTGGCAGGCGCTGG
The DNA here is from genome assembly GCA_020423425.1 of Chrysopa pallens. NCBI lineage: Eukaryota > Metazoa > Arthropoda > Insecta > Neuroptera > Chrysopidae > Chrysopa > Chrysopa pallens. The sequence continues at coordinate 63,577 of JAEMTY010000022.1, forward strand.
AAGGGATTAACCGTGTGGTGGCAGGTCCTAATCAGCGCAATGTGCGGCTGATTATCCTCGGTATGTTTGCCGCGCTGCTCCAGTCCAACAGCGGTCTGAAGCTCGACCCCTATGCCCGTCCGATCATTATCGTTGAAGACCCGGAAACCCGCCTGCATCCGATCATGTTGTCGGTGGCGTGGGGTCTGCTCAATCTGTTTTCCTTACAGCGCATTACCACCACCAACTCCGGCGAATTGCTCTCACTGGTACCGATTCATGATATCTGCCGCCTGGTGCGGGAATCCACCCGTGTTGCCGCTTACCGGCTGGGAGAAAATCATCTGTCGCCGGAAGAGCTGCGGCGTATCTCATTCCATATCCGCTTTAACCGCCCGTCCGCATTGTTTGCCCGCTGCTGGCTGCTGGTGGAGGGAGAGACGGAAATCTGGCTGATGAACGACCTGGCAAAACAGTGTAATTATTACTTTGAGACAGAGGGTATCAAGGTGATTGAGTTTGCCCAGTGCGGTCTTAAACCTTTGTTAAAGTTTGCCAACAAAATGGGTATAGAATGGCATACGCTGGTTGACGGCGACGAAGCCGGTAAGAAATATGCAGCCACTGCCGCACACTTCTCATCGGGGCTCAATGATGTCGAGCAGGACAGACTGACCCGTCTGCCCGCGCCGGACATGGAGCATTTTTTATATCGCGAGGGGTTCAGCCGCCTGTATCACCAGGTCGCGGATATTCCGGAAAATATAAAAATGCCGGCCCGCCGGGTCATAACCAAAGCGATTCACCGCACCTCAAAACCGGATCTGGCGATTGCGATTGCCAACAATGCGGCGAGCCGGGGTGTGGATTCTATCCCGCTGTTGCTGCGCCGGATGTTTTCCCGCGTGGCATGGCTCGCCAGAGGGCGCGCTAACTGAGGAACAAGGTGTTAATGAAAGCAGTTTCAACGAAAAAAATAGTGACCGCCGGCATTCTGATTATTCTGATCGCCGGCGGTTTCTGGTTATTCACCCGTGAAGATGCACCGGTCAGCTATATGACAGCGGATGTGCAGCGCGGCACACTCGAAAAGAAAGTGATGGCCACCGGCAAGCTGGATGCACTACAGAAAGTGGATGTCGGTGCCCAGGTCAACGGGCAGCTGCAGACCCTGAATGTCAAAGAGGGAGACTTTGTTAAGAAAGGGGATCTGCTGGCGGTGATCGACCCGGTCAAAGCACAGAACGTGGTGATTGAGGCTGAGCAGACGGTCAGTGAAATCAAAGCACGACTGAAGCAGGCAGAGGCGGAGTATGCCTTTGCACAGGCGACCTATCAGCGGCGGCTGGCACTGGCAAAAACACAGGTTATCTCAAAACAGGATGTGGACGAGGCGCGGCGCAATATGGATGTGCAGCGTGCGGCGATTGACACCTACAAAGCCCAGGTGGCACGTAATCAGGCCACACTCGATACCGCCCGCAATGATTTGCAGTACACCAATATCCGTGCGCCGATGGACGGCGTGGTGACGGAGCTGAAAACCTTACAGGGCCAGACAGTGATTGCCATGCAGCAGGCGCCGACTATCCTTTCCCTGGCGGATCTCGATACCATGCTGGTGAATGCGGAAGTCTCCGAGGCAGATGTGGTGTATCTGAAACCCGGCCAGAAAGCCACGTTCAGTGTGCTGGGCGCGCCGGACAAATCCTTCAGCGGTGTGATCACCGATATCCTGCCGAAACCGCAGAAAATCAATGACGCTATTTTCTATTATGCCCGTTTTGAAGTGCCGAACCCGCAGCATGTACTGAAACTGGACATGACTGCTCAGGTGACCATTGCACTGGAAAACCGCGAAAATGTGCTGAAAATTCCGCTGGCGGCGCTGGGTAAAGAGATTTCCCCGACCGAATACGAAGTGCAGGTACTGGTGAATGGTCAGCCGGAAACCCGTCAGGTGACACTCGGCACCCGTAATGATGTGGAGGCTGAGGTGACAAAAGGTCTGACAGAGCATGAGAAAGTGGTGACCGGTATTGATGACGGCACAGCAGGATAATTCATGAGCGCATTATTAGAACTGCGGAATATTTACCGCCGCTATCCTTCCGGAGACAGCAGTGTCACGGTGCTGGATGATGTCTCGCTGACTATCCGTGCCGGAGAAATGGTGGCGATTATCGGCCAGTCCGGTTCCGGTAAATCCACACTGATGAATATCCTCGGCTGCCTGGATACGCCGAGTGACGGGCATTACTTTGTTGCCGGGAAAAACACCGCAGAGCTGAGCGGTGATGAACTGGCGGCGTTGCGCCGCGAGCATTTCGGCTTTATTTTTCAGCGTTACCATCTGTTATCTCACCTCAGTGCGGAACAGAATGTGGAAATGCCCGCTATCTATGCCGGACTGAGTGCCCGTGAGCGCCGTGAACGGGCCGCAGCGCTGTTGCAGCGCCTGGGGCTGGGGGAGCGGCTGATTTACCGGCCGGGACAGCTCTCCGGCGGACAGCAGCAGCGTGTCAGTATCGCCCGCGCCCTGATGAACGGCGGGGAAGTAATCCTCGCGGATGAACCGACCGGCGCACTCGACAGCCAGTCGGGCAAAGAGGTGATGGCGATTCTGCGCCAGCTCTGTGACGCAGGGCATACGGTGATTATCGTCACTCATGATCCGTCCATTGCCGCACAGGCGGCGCGGATCATTGAAATCAAAGACGGGCACATCCTCAGCGACAGCGGATCAGTCATTAATCCGCAGGCGAAGGCGCTGGCCGCGAAACCACCGCTGAAAAGCAGCGCGTTCAGCCGTTTCCTCGGCCGCTTTAATGAAGCGCTGCTGATGGCGTGGCGGGCCATGGTGGTCAACAAGATGCGGACACTGCTCACCATGCTGGGTATTATTATCGGGATTGCCTCCGTGGTGACCATACTGGTGATCGGGGATGCCGCCAAAGCGCTGGTGCTGTCGGATATCAAATCCATCGGCACCAACACCATTTTTGTCTATCCCGGCAAAGACTTCGGCAGTGATCCGGGACAGGATCAGCAATCCCTGAAACCCGGCGATGTGGATGTGATCCGTCAGCAACCGTATGTCTATGCGGCATCGGCGGAAATTGAGAATGGTGCGCGTCTGCGCAGAGGCAATCTTGACTCCGCAGCCCGTGTCACCGGGATCGGGCCGGACTTTTTCACCGTGTATGACATGCGTTTCGGTGAAGGACGTGCATTCTCTCCGGAGATGTATGCGCGCCGCTCTCAGGTTGTCATCATCGATATGAATACCAAACGCAAGCTCTTTCCGCATCAGAATAATGTGGTCGGGGAAATGCTGCTGGTGGGCAACATGCCTGCAACGGTGGTCGGTGTGATTGCAGATCGCAAATCCATGTTCGGTAACTCGAAAACCTTACAGGTCTGGATGCCGTACACCACCCTGACCGGGCGGCTGATGCAGCGCAACTATCTGGATATGATCTCCGTGCGTATCCGTGACGGTTACAACACCAAAAATGCGGAAGAGCAGCTGGTGCGGCTGATGACGCTGCGCCACGGCAAGAAAGATACCTTCACCTATAACCTCGACAGCATTGTGAAAACCGTGGATAAAACCACGACCACCATGCAGCTCTTCCTGACCCTGGTGGCGGTGATTTCGCTGGTGGTGGGCGGTATCGGGGTGATGAACATCATGCTGGTCAGTGTGACGGAACGCACCCGTGAAATCGGCATCCGCATGGCAGTGGGTGCGCGGGCAGGGGATGTCATGCAGCAGTTTCTGATTGAGGCGGTGCTGGTGTGTCTGATGGGCGGGGCTATCGGCCTCGGGCTGTCTTATTCCATTGCCTTTGCCGCCAAAATGGCACTGCCGGACTGGGAGTTTGTCTTCCGCCCGGCGGCAATTATCAGCGCGGTGCTCTGTTCGACGGCGATCGGGATCGTCTTCGGCTTTTTGCCTGCCAGAAATGCGGCTAAACTTGATCCTATTGATGCACTGGCGCGGGAATAGCCGCGCACAGTCTGAAAATACGAATACGTCGCGGAATGACGATTGACATTACCGCGACGATCCGCATAATTTTGTTAAATACCGTGTTACGGCGCTGTGGTGTCGTCATCTTCAGTAACCGGAATAATCACACTGACGTGATGCCCTTTTGGTCCCTGAATGGTGTCATAATTCACTTTCTGACCCGCCTTCAGCGTGCGGTAGCCGTCCATCTGAATCGTCGAATAGTGTACAAAAATATCGTCGCCACCATCCGACGGGCAGATAAACCCGAAACCCTTGGCGTTGTTGAACCACTTAACAGTACCTGTTTCCATACTGTTACAACCCTCATCTGTCAAACGATTGAAAAATGCTGCACAATGCACCATATGATCCATAATACTCAGTAACGAAGTATCAGCAGTACATGGATATACTGGTTACGTTGTACATTATTTATACTCTATTGAATTAGAGGGCAACGTCAAGCCTTTGTTTACAGCAACACTGTATTGACCTGTAAAGTCTGATACAGATAACGCTGAGTATTGATACGCCTGATCAGGCGTTCGTTTTCTATAACCGGAATAGCAATGAGTCACTATCAATCTGAATCACAAACGGATGTCACACTCAGGGAAAAAGCGCTGCAAAAGATACAGCCACCGTCAATGTACAAGGTGGTTTTGAACAACGACGACTATACCCCTATGGACTTTGTGGTTGAAGTTTTGCAAAAGTTCTTTTCTTATAATGTTGATCGTGCGACGCAGATTATGCTCGACATCCATTATCAGGGAAAAGGGATCTGCGGGGTATTTACCGCTGAAATCGCTGAAATGAAAACAACACTGGTCAATACGTACGCGAAAGACAACGATCATCCGTTGCTGTGTACACTCGAGAAGGTATAAGAATACACTTTGTTTCTCTGAATGGAGGTGCCTATGCTCAATCAAGAATTAGAGCTCAGTCTGAATATCGCCTTTGCCAAAGCAAGGGACAACCGGCATGAATTTATGACCGTAGAGCACCTGCTGCTGGCGTTATTAGGTAACAAATCAGCCCGTGAGGCGCTGGAAGCCTGCCGCGTTAACCTGGCCATTCTGCGCCAGGAACTTGAGCATTTTATTGAACAGACCACTCCGCTGCTGCCGGAAGGGGATGATCGCGAAACCCAGCCGACACTCAGTTTCCAGCGCGTATTACAGCGTGCGGTCTTCCATGTTCAGTCATCCGGACGCAATGAAGTCAACGGTGCGAATGTGCTGGTGGCCATTTTCAGCGAGCAGGAGTCCCAGGGGGCTTATCTGCTGCGCAAGCATGATGTCAGCCGTCTCGATATTGTGAATTTCATCTCTCACGGCACCACCAAAGGTGAGGATGAAAACGAGAGCGGTCCGTCCTTTGATGAACCGTCACAGTCTGCCGCCGAAGAGAGTACCGGCGGCGAGGACAGCCTGGATAATTTCACCACCAATCTGAATGACCTGGCCCGTAAAGGCCAGATTGACCCGTTGATCGGCCGTCAGGCGGAGCTGGAGCGCACTATTCAGGTGCTGTGCCGCCGCCGTAAAAATAACCCGCTGTTTGTCGGGGAATCCGGGGTCGGTAAAACCGCGATTGCGGAAGGACTCGCCTGGCGTATCGAGCAGGATGATGTACCGGAAGTGATCAAAGGCTATACCATTTTTTCTCTGGATATCGGCTCACTGCTGGCCGGTACCAAATACCGCGGTGATTTCGAGAAGCGCTTTAAAGCGCTGCTGAAAGTGCTGGAGAAAAACGAAAAAAGCATTTTGTTTATTGATGAAATTCACACCATCATTGGTGCCGGTGCGGCATCCGGTGGCCAGGTGGATGCGGCAAACCTGATTAAACCGTTATTATCCAACGGGAAAATCCGGGTGATAGGTTCTACGACCTATCAGGAATTCAGCAATATCTTTGACAAAGATAAAGCGCTGACCCGCCGTTTCCAGAAAATTGATATCAATGAACCGACTGCCGATGAAACCGTGCGCATCATTAACGGCCTGAAAGGCAAATATGAGGCACACCATGATGTGCGTTATACCGCGAAAGCCATTCAGGCAGCCGTGGATCTGTCGGTGAAATACATCACTGACCGCCATCTGCCGGATAAAGCCATTGATGTTATCGATGAAGCCGGGGCGAGAACCCGTCTGATGCCGCTGAGCCGCCGCAAGAAAACCATTGGTGTCGGCGAAATTGAGGCGATTGTGGCGCGGATCGCGCGTATCCCGGAAAAAACCGTGTCCAGCAGTGATAAAGATCTGCTGCGTAACCTCGACAGCCGCCTGAAAATGCTGGTTTTCGGCCAGGATCCGGCGATTGATGCCCTGACGGAATCCATCAAAATGAGCCGTGCGGGTCTGGGGAATGAGCAGAAGCCGATAGGTGCTTTCCTGCTGGCAGGGCCGACCGGGGTCGGGAAAACCGAAGTCACTGTGCAGCTGTCCAAAGCGATGGGGATCAAACTGCTGCGTTTTGATATGTCCGAGTACATGGAGCGTCATACCGTCAGTCGTCTGATTGGTGCGCCTCCGGGCTATGTCGGGTTTGATCAGGGCGGGCTGCTGACAGATGCGGTTATCAAGCATCCGTATTCGGTGGTTCTGCTGGATGAAATCGAAAAAGCGCATCCGGATGTCTTTAACCTGCTGTTACAGGTGATGGATAACGGGACGCTGACGGACAACAACGGGCGCAAAGCGGATTTCCGTAATGTGATCCTGGTGATGACCACCAACGCCGGTGTGCGTGAAACCCAGCGCAAAGCCATCGGCTTTACCGAGCAGGATAACAGCACTGACGCGATGGCGGAAATCAAGCGGGTATTCACACCGGAGTTCCGTAACCGTCTGGATGGCATTGTCTGGTTTAATGCGCTGTCGCAGCCGATTATCGCTCAGGTGGTTGATAAGTTTATTGTTGAACTCCAGGCGCAGCTGGATGCGAAAGGTGTTTCCATTGAAGTGTCCGCCCGTGCCCGCACATGGCTGGCAGAAAAAGGGTATGACCCGGCAATGGGCGCACGTCCGATGGCTCGTGTCATTCAGGATAAACTGAAAAAACCGCTGGCGAACGAATTACTGTTCGGTGAGCTGGTGAACGGCGGTTCTGTGATTATCGATCTTGATAAGAAGAAAGATGAACTGACTTACCGTTTCAGTGCCCTGAAAGAGAAATCCGGTGACCCGGTAGCCTGATGAAAACGATCACCACAGGAGACGCACGTCAGTGCGTTGCCTGTGGTGTCTTTTTATGAGGCGTGGCCTGCAGGGATCAGCGGCTACGGAAGACGATACGGCCTTTGCTCAGGTCATATGGGGTCAGTTCTACTGTAACCTTGTCGCCTGTCAGGATGCGGATATAGTTTTTACGCATTTTACCGGAGATATGTGCAGTCACAACGTGTCCGTTTTCCAGTTCCACACGGAACATCGTGTTCGGCAGTGTATCTAACACAGTGCCTTGCATTTCAATATTGTCTTCTTTGGCCATCTAATCCTCTAATGTTAATAACCAGTATTTTCAAACCGCAAGATAATGCCGAAAAACCGGGATTATGTAAAGGAATGATATTTTTTAAGCGCCGTATCTGAAACATAAAACGGGCTGAAACATACCATTTCCTGTTGGTTTACAGCGATTTTATAAAAAAGGCGGCAGCTGTGACGGCACCGGACGTGCTAATGTCTGCGGCTGCCAGCATGACTGCGGTAAATGATTATCGCGCAGCTGATAAAGCTGACGGATAAACGCCTGTCGCGGGATTTCCCGCGCACCCAGGGATTCGGTGTAATGATTCAGTATCTGACAATCAAACATTGCGCCGCCGTGGCCGGTAAAGTGGGCGAAAAATGTCATAAAAGCGATTTTTGACCCGTTACTGACACGGCTGAACATGGATTCCCCGCAGAACAGCGACCCCGTGTTCAGGCCGTACAGCCCGCCGACCAGGGTGTTATCATCCCACACTTCGACAGAATGAGCACGTCCTGCCTGATGCAGCCGGCTATACGCAGCCACAATATCATCCCCTATCCAGGTGCCCTCATCCCGCTCGGTACAGGCTCTGATGACCTGTGCAAAGGCATGATTGAGCGTGACCCGGTAAGGGTGTTTTTTCAGAATTTTGTGCAGTGAACGGCTGACATGTACCTCAGCCGGATATAATACCGCCCGCGGATCCGGTGACCACCACAGAATGGGTTCGCCGGGGGAATACCACGGGAAAATACCTTCCCGGTAGGCAAGCAGCAACCGGGCAGGGGAGAGATCCCCGCCGGTCGCCAGCAATCCGTCCGGATCGGTCAGCGCGTGCTCAACAGGCGGAAAGAGAAGTTCCTCATCCAGCTGATAAAACGGCATCGGATCCCCCGGTCATGACCGGCATACGGTTCACAAACTGATAATAACGGCCTCTGCGTGCCAGCAACGCGTCGTGAGAGCCTTGTTCGGCTATCTGCCCGCCATCCATCACGCACAGCGTGTCCATGTGTTCCAGGCCCTGTAAACGGTGGGTGATGATAAGCATGGTCCGGTCACGGCCGATATCCCGCAGCAGGGCGAGAATATGCTGCTCGGTATCCGCATCGAGGCCTTCTGTTGGTTCGTCAAGCAGCAGGAACGGCGCATTGTGCAGCAGGGCGCGGGCGATGCCGAGACGGCGCTGTTCACCGCCGGAGAGCAGACGACCGCCTTCGCCGATCCAGGCATTCAGTCCCTGGTCGTTATCCAGCAGATTTTCCAGCCCGACCTGTGCCAGCACGGCATTCAGCTGCGCATCGGTTGCGTCGTTATTCCCGATCCGCAGATTACCGCGCAGTGTGTTATTGAACACATGAATACGTTGCGGAACCACTGCCATCAGTGACCGGAGGGTGTTTTCATCATAAACGGCAATCGGCTGGTCATTCAGGCGGATTTCACCTTCACTGACATCCCATGCCCGGGTCAGTAACTGCAATAAGGTGGATTTCCCGCAGCCGGTTTTCCCCAGCAGGGCAAGGTGCTCACCGGCACGCAGTGTCAGGGAGATATTTTTCAGCACCGGCAGCGGTTGTCCCGGATAGGTAAAACCAACGCCGCTGAGACTGACACTGACCTGTGCGGATGCCGCCGGGCCGGTAGCCGGGAAAGTCACTTCCGGTTTGGTATCCACTATCTGCGATACACGCTCTGCGGAGGTCATCACCTGACCGAGATGCTGGAAAGCCACCGCCACCGGGCCTAATGCCTCAAATGCAGCCAGCGCGCAGAAGACAAACAGGGCGATAATGGCACCGCTCTCACGGTACGGCCAGCTGACCCCGGAAGCCATCCACAGCATCAGCGCAACGGCAAATCCGGTCGCCAGAATAATAATCGCCTGGGAAAGCCCGGTCAGACCGGCCTGGCGCTGTTGCTGTATCAGCCAGCGCTGTTCTGTCTCTGCCAGCTGAGCGCGGAAACGGGACTGCGCACCGAAAATAGTCAGTTCTGCCTGTCCCTGTAATGCGCTGGTCAGCAGGGTGCGGTATTGCGCCCGCAGTGTGGTCAGCTGCACGCCGATGGGTTTACCGGCGTAATAGAACACCACCGGCAGGGCAAACAGCAGGAAGGTCATAAACCCGCCCAGCGCATACGCAAGTGTCAGATCCAGAAAACCGAGCCCGAAGGTCAGGACCGCAATTACCACCAGCGCGGCGGCGATCGGCGAAATCACCCGCAGATAGAGGTGATCCAGCGTTTCCACATCCCCCACCAGGCGGTTAAGCAGCTCTCCCTGACGGAAGCGGGCAATGCCGCCCGGTGTCAGCGGCAGGATTTTCTCAAAGGCAAACACCCGCAGATGTTTCAGCACACGGAAGGTCGCGCTGTGGCTGACCAGCCTCTCAGCATAGCGTCCGGCGGTGCGGGAGATAGCGGCACCGCGCACCCCGGCGGCAGGCAGCATATAGTTAAAAAAGGCAATGCCCGGCACACCGGCAATGGCGGTACCGGCGAGGAACCAGCCGGACAGCGTCAGCAGCCCGATACTGGCGAGCAGGGTGGCAATCGCCAGCAGGATCCCGAGCGTCAGTAAAAACCAGTGGCGGCGGTAGAGCGCTAAAAACGGCAGCAAAACACGCATGATTACAGATCCCCCGTCCGGTGTGACAGCAGCTGTGCAAAGGCACCCTGCTGCTGTTGCAGGGCGGCATAGCTGCCCTGTTCAATAATCAGGCCTTTATCCATCACCCAGACCTCATCGTAGTCACGGGTTTCTTCCAGCAGGTGCGTCACCAGCAGGGTGGTTTGCTGATGTGCCGCCTCATTCAGGGCATGCATCACACGCTCTTCACTGTGGGCATCCAGGCTGGCGGACGGCTCATCCAGCAGCAGCAGATGGCACGGATTGAGCAGGGCGCGTGCCACCGCAATCCGCTGTGCCTGGCCGACAGAAAGCCGCGCGGCATTATCGCCGACCACGGTATTGACCCCGTCAGGCAGCGAATCAATAAAATCTGTCACATAGGCTTTTTCCATCACCGCTGTGATTTCCTCAGAAGAGGCATCCGGGCGGCTCAGGCGGATATTGTCCAGAATGGTCTGTTCCGGCAGATGCGGATTCTGTCCCACCCAGCTCAGCTGTGCCCGCCAGCTTTCCGGGCTGATATCGCGCAGCTCCTGCTGATTGATCCGGATACTGCCTTCATACGGCAGAAAACCCAGCAGCAGATTGAGCAGTGAGCTTTTCCCGGCACCGCTCTGACCGACAAGCGCGATACGCTGCCCGGCATTCAGGGTAAAATTCAGCGGTCCGGCCAGTTTTTCCCCTGACGGGGCAAAAATTACCAGGTCGGTTGCGGTGACGGCAATTTGCTCTGCCGCTGCCAGCGGTTCTGTGCCGGGCAATTCATCGTCATTGTTTTCGGCGGATAACAGGGTAAACAGCGATTCCGCCGCGCCCACCGCCTGGGCTTTGGCGTGGTAATACGTACCGAGGTCACGCAGTGGCTGGAAAAACTCCGGCGCGAGGATCAGAGCAATAAACCCGGCAAACAGCGTAACACCCATGCCGTAGCTGCCGAAATTCAGTTCACCGAGATAGGAAAAACCAAAATAGACCGCGACGACGGCAATTGAGATCGCGGCGAAAAATTCCAGTACTGCGGAGGAGAGGAACGCCATACGCAGCACTTCCATGGTGCGGGTGCGGAAATCTTCGGTGGCGTCATCAATCTGTTTCACTTCCTCACGCCCGCGGTGGAAGAAACGGATAGTTTCCAGACCGCGCAGGCGGTCGAGGAAATCACCGCTCAGACGGCTTAATGCCAGGAAGTTACGGCGGTTGGCATCAGCAGCACCCAGGCCGACCAGTGCCATAAAGATGGGTATCAGCGGCGCTGTCACCAGCAGAATCAGGGCTGCTGTCCAGTTGATCGGGAACAGGGTGATCAAAATCATCAGCGGAATAGTGGCGGACAGGGTCATCTGCGGCAGATAGCGGGAATAGTAATCCTGCATATCATCAATCTGCTCGAGAATAATCGTCGCCCAGCTGCCTGCCGGTTTGCCTTTCACCCGTACCGGGCCGAGCTGTTCCAGTTTATCCAGCACAGTACGGCGGATCTCACGTCTTACCACCTGTCCGCAGATAAAACCGACCCGTTCGCGGATCGCAGCGACAACCGCGCGGGCAATAAACAGTATGATTAGTACAGTGAACGGAGTGAGGAGCTGTTCGCGGGGCGTATGCTCCATAATGAGGGACTGAAGGAGAACAGCGAGGCACCAGGCCTGGCCGATAATCAGTAAACCGCTGAGTACACCCAGCAACATCGAGAGGCGCAACCATTGCCGTGCCGGTGCCGCCTGAAGTTTTAACCAGCGGACGAGTTCTGACTGTCTTGATTTATCCATTTTTTCTGTATGCAGGTGATAAGTAAAAATTTGGCTGAAATCAGCAGGATAATGCCATGGTACACGAAAAGGCGCTACAGATATAGCGCCCTGAAAATGCGGGATTATTTGTTGTCTGCGAGGCTGTCGAGATAGCGCTCGGCATCCAGTGCAGCCATGCAGCCGGTTCCTGCGGAGGTGATCGCCTGGCGGTAGACATGATCCATCACATCCCCGGCGGCAAACACACCCGGCACGGATGTCTGGGTTGCATTGCCGTGCGTGCCGGACTGAACACGGATATAGCCGTTTTCCAGATCCAGATGTCCTTCAAAAATACCGGTATTCGGGCTGTGGCCGATAGCGATAAAGCAGCCCATCACCGGCGTCTCTTCCATTGCATCACTTTGGGTATCACGCAGACGGACAGCGGTCACACCCATCTGGTCACCGAGCACTTCATCCAGTGTGCGGTCAGTGTGCAGAATGATATTGCCGTTCTCAACTTTGTCCATCAGACGGTTGATCAGGATTTTTTCCGCGCGGAAGCTGTCACGGCGGTGGATAAGATGCACTTCTGACGCGATATTGGAGAGATACAGCGCCTCTTCCACTGCGGTGTTACCGCCGCCGACAACCGCCACTTTCTGGTTACGGTAGAAAAAGCCGTCACAGGTGGCACAGGCAGACACGCCACGGCCTTTGAAAGCGTCTTCTGACGGCAGGCCGATATAACGGGCGGATGCGCCGGTGGCGATAATCAGCGCGTCACAGGTATAGGTATTTTCCCCGGTCAGGGTAAACGGGCGTTTGCTGAAATCCACTTTCGTAATGTAGTCATTAACGATTTCAGTCTCAAATTTTTCAGCGTGTGCCTGCATACGTTCCATCAGACCCGGCCCGGTCAGACCTTCCGGGTCTCCCGGCCAGTTTTCCACGTCAGTGGTGGTGGTTAACTGACCACCGACTTCCACCCCGGTAATCAGCACCGGGTTTAAATTCGCCCGTGCCGCATAAACCGCAGCGGTATATCCGGCAGGGCCGGAACCCAGAATAATTAATTTACTGTGTCGGGTTGCGTTCATGAACACCTCATTAACAGAATGGCAAAAAAGCGTGTACAGGATTGTAGGAGAAACCAAGGGGTAAAAAAAGGAATAAAAACGGCAGAGCACAAAATTGAAATGAGCCGGAAATGAGTCAGTTTTCAGGTGATTGTACGAGAAAGTGATTATTCAGAAGATTCCTAAGTTGTTTGAATATCACACCAAAAGCGCGTCCTGTTTGTCAGCGAAACGTTTTTCTGCCATTTTCTTCAACAGGTTGTTCTGATTTTTGTTCATTTGCTTTGACAATCGGCTGCGCATTTGCGAAAACATCGGTGTAAGAGATTTTTATCCGTCAGGTTAATACCTCCTGTTATACAGGTGATATGTTTGTCCTGATGACGAAGCATGGTAATTTCAGCTTACGATGAGAGCGATAATAATCTGAATGTTCCGGTAAACTGGCACCGGTTGCGTATTTTTATAATCAGAAATGCAAAGAATTGGCCTGAAAACATGTTTTCCGATACTGATTTTGTTCTGTCAGGCAAGGAAAGTGTTATGGGTGTGGGAAAATAGTAAATAAGAGAGATAACGAGATGATTGATAACAAAAAGCGTCCGGGTAAAGATCTTGACAGAATTGACAGGAATATTCTTAACGAATTGCAGAAAGATGGCCGTATCTCCAACGTCGAACTCTCCAAACGTGTGGGTCTGTCCCCGACTCCGTGTCTGGAACGTGTGCGCCGTTTAGAGCGTCAGGGCTTTATCACCGGGTACACCGCACTGCTGAATCCGCACTATCTGGATGCCTCCCTGCTGGTATTCGTGGAAATTACCCTTAACCGCGGGGCACCGGATGTGTTTGAACAATTCAACACTGCCGTGCAGAAGCTGGAAGAGATTCAGGAATGTCACCTGGTTTCCGGTGATTTTGACTACCTGTTGAAAACTCGTGTGCCGGACATGTCTGCTTACCGCAAACTGCTGGGTGAAACTCTTCTGCGTCTGCCGGGCGTGAACGACACCCGTACTTACGTGGTGATGGAAGAGGTCAAACAAAGTAACCGTCTGGTCATCAAGACCCGTTAATTTGTTTCCTGCGTCATGTGCAAAACGGGATAAATCAGGTACACTCCTGTTTATGCATACAGTTTCAACGCTGAGCTACCCTCAGCGTTGTTCCGTTTTACTGACAGGAAAAAACCGGACGTTGCGTCAGGAAATGACATGAGCCAGGAATACACCGAAGACAAACACATTAAATTCAGAAGAATCAGCAGCGGGCGCCGGTTGCTGGAAGCGGTCCTTATTGTGATCGGGTTGTGCGCCGTCTTTCTGCTGGTCGCGCTTTTATCGTTTAATCCGTCAGACCCGAGCTGGTCCCAGACCAACTGGCATGAGCCGGTGAAAAATCTGGCCGGCAGTATCGGCGCCTGGTTTGCGGATATTCTCTTTTCCGCCTTTGGCATACTGGCTTACACCGTTCCCCCGCTGATGATTCTGGGGTGCTGGTCCGCCTTCCGCAGTAATGAAAATAAAGATTACGTAGACTTTTTCTCACTCTCGATGCGTATCATCGGGGGACTGACACTTATCCTCTCATCCTGCGCGCTTGCATCCCTGAATGTGGATGACATGCAGAACTTTGCTGCGGGCGGGGTGATCGGCAGTTTATTCAGCTCGGCACTGATGCCGTGGTTTAATGCGCTGGGCGCGACACTCGCGCTGCTTAGTCTGTGGGCTATCGGCCTGATGCTGCTGACCGGCTGGTCGTGGATTACCATCGCCGAAAAAACCGGGGCGGCCGTGCTTTCGCCGATTGCTTTCCTCACCAATCACTCCCGTGACCGTTATGACGATCAGTATTACGACGAACGAGAATATGATGACGAGGGCGGGTATGACGACGATGAGGAAACGGATACGCAGGCCGGGCACAACAGCATACCGCAGACAGCGGCGGCTGCAGCGGCACTGACCGCCGTTGTCCCGGACAGTGAAGCGCAGATTCAGACCGCACAGTACCGTGAATACGATGATGCGGACGATGTGCTGTTATCCGCACCGAATGCGGCGGAACTGGCGCAACAGGCACATTATGAGGGCCCGGCGGATAACAGCGATCCGTTGCTGACCCCGGTACAGAATCTCTCAGTATCTCCGGAAACCGCCGCTGAAGCGGTGGTGTCTGCGGTACCGCAAATTGCCGCACAGGAGCAGACAGTACAGGAACATACTGCCCCGGTGGCGGACGAACCTGAACATTACCGTTTTGATGTTCCGGATGCTTACCGGACAACGCTTGATCTGAATGCCCCGATCAGTGTGCCGGATATTCAGCCTGAACCTGAACCGGCAGCGCCGCAACGGGAAAATCCGGTTGCGGGAAGTGACCGCACGGAACCGGTCTTTACGTTCGATCTGCCTGATTTACCGGATACCGGTGATAACGGCAGCGCACACCTGAGCTCTGCAGCAGCAAGTGCAGCGGCGGCGTTCGGTGCGGCACAGGTCAAACAGGGGCTCGGGCCTGAACTGCCGCGCCCGAACCCGGTGCGCCTCCCGACACGGCGCGAGCTTTACGGTATCCGCATTCCGTCTCAGCGCGACGCGGAACTTGAGCGTTTGCGCCGTGAGCAGGATGAATTTGCACAGCAGCATCAGCCGGAACAACCGGCAGCACAGTCAGAGCCGGATGAAAACGACGTATTACAGGCGCGTCTGCGTGATGAGTTTATGACGCAGCAGCGTAACCGCTATGGTGAGGATGACACGGATATGGCTCCGGCAGCCGGTGCGGTACAGGACACTGCCGCCGCAGAAATCACTGCCGCTGCATCCTCCGCCTTTATCCCTGCGCCGTCTGCTTATCAGGCACCGGTCAGCCATCACTCTTTTGCGTCTGTACCGCCGGCGGCAGATATTCACCCTGCGGCAGAAGAAGGGGATGAGGATAAGCGGGAATCTCAGCGTCTTCAGGCGCAGTTTATGCAGATGCAGCAACAGCGCTACAACGGACAGGCTGACGCGATTTTATCTGATCTGGCTGAACTGAAAGCGTTCTCTCCGGTGGAGGATCTGGTGGATCCGGAACCGGCAGAGCCGCTGTTTATCCCGACACCGGTCACCGCGCCTGTGGCTGAACCGGCACCGGTTTATTCCGCGCCGCAGACCCCGGTTCAGAGCGTTGAACCTGTTGCCGCACCACCGCAGAATGCGGCACCGGTCACGTCACAGGAAGCACAGTTACAAAAACAGATGGAAGAGAGCCTGTTCCATCCGTTCCTGGTCCGTAATGACCAGCCGCTGCCGAAATCAACCACGCCGATGCCGTCTCTGGATCTGCTGGCCTCACCGCCGGATACCATCGAGCCGGTGGATGAATTCGCTATGGAACAGACCGCCCGTCTGATTGAAGCGCGACTGAATGACTTCCGCATCAAAGCCCGTGTGGTCGGCTATGAACCGGGGCCGGTCATCACCCGTTTTGAGCTGGATCTGGCACCCGGCGTGAAAGCCTCGCGCATTTCTAACCTGTCCCGTGACCTGGCGCGTTCACTCTCCACGGTTGCGGTGCGCGTGGTGGAAGTTATCCCGGGCAAGCCGTATGTGGGGCTCGAACTGCCGAACGAAAAACGTCAGACCGTCTATCTGCGTGAAGTGCTGGACTGTGACGAATTCCGCGATACGCCATCACCGCTCTCGGTGGTGCTGGGGAAAGATATCTCCGGTCAGCCGGTGGTGGCGGATCTGGGTAAAATGCCGCATCTGCTGGTTGCCGGTACAACGGGCTCCGGTAAATCAGTCGGCGTAAACGCCATGATTATCAGCATCCTGTATAAAGCGAAACCGGAAGACGTCCGCTTTATTATGATCGACCCGAAAATGCTGGAACTCTCGGTTTATGAAGGTATTCCGCACCTGCTGACCCAGGTGGTAACCGACATGAAAGACGCCGCCAATGCTCTCGGCTGGTGTGTGGCGGAAATGGAGCGGCGCTATAAACTGATGTCAGCGCTCGGGGTACGTAACCTCGCGGGGTATAACGAAAAAATTCTGATGGCGGAATCCATGGGACGGCCGATTCCGGACCCGTTCTGGAAACCGACCGACAGCATGGAAATGACGCATCCGGTACTGAAAAAAGAGCCGTATATCGTGGTCATGGTGGATGAATTTGCTGACCTGATGATGACCGCCGGTAAAAAAGTGGAAGAGCACATTGCCCGTCTGGCACAGAAAGCCCGTGCGGCGGGGATCCACCTGGTGCTGGCGACACAGCGTCCGTCTGTGGATGTGATCACCGGGCTGATTAAAGCCAACATCCCGACCCGTATTGCCTTTACCGTCTCCAGTAAGATTGACTCCCGGACTATTCTCGACCAGGGCGGTGCGGAATCCCTGCTGGGGAACGGGGACATGCTCTATCTGCCGCAGGGTGCCAATGCGCCGCTGCGTGTTCACGGCGCATTTGTCCGTGACCAGGAAGTGCACGATGTGGTAAATGACTGGAAAGCCCGTGGTCGTCCGGAATATATCGATAACATCACCCGTGGTGGTGAGGATGGCGAAGGCGGCAGTTCTGTCAGCGGGGAAGATCTGGATCCGCTGTTCGATCAGGCGGTACAATTCGTCACAGAAAAACAGCGCGTGTCCATTTCCGGTGTCCAGCGTCAGTTCCGTATCGGTTATAACCGCGCGGCGCGGATCGTGGAAGAAATGGAAGAACAGGGCATTGTCAGCGAACCGGGTCATAACGGCAACCGCGAAGTGCTGGCGCCGTCCTCAAATAACTTTTAATGACGCCGCTGCCTGCAAAGGCGGCGTCTGATTTATCCGAACGCATCATCAGGAATGCATACATGAAAAAGGTGTTTATCACAGCCTGCCTGCTGGCAGGTGCCGCAGTCAGTGCCGCACACGCAGATACCCGCAGTGATCTTCAGTCACGTCTGGGAAAAGTGAACAGTTTCCATGCGAATTTCGCACAGACCGTCACTGATGCTGACGGCGCACTGGTTCAGGAAGGAACAGGGGATTTATGGGTGAAACGCCCGAACCTGTTCAACTGGCAGATGAGCGCGCCGGATGAAAGTGTGCTGGTCTCTGACGGCAAAACACTGTGGTTCTATAACCCGTTTGTTGAGCAGGTCACCGCCACCTGGCTGAAAGATGCCACACAAAATACCCCGTTTATGCTGATCACCCGTAATGACCCGGCAGACTGGCAGCAGTACATGGTGAGTCAGCGCGGCGACAGCTTTGAGCTGAAACCGAAAACCAATAACGGCAATCTGAAATTATTTACTATCACTGTAACTCCGGACGGTATTATTCAGCAGTTTGCTGCCGTTGAGCAGGATGGCCAGAAAAGCAGCTATCAGCTCAAAGGGCAGCAGAGTACTGATGTGAATATGAGCAAATTCACCTTTACACCGCCGAAGGGGGTTACGCTGGACGATCAGCGTCAATGAGGCGTCAGTGACTAACTTTTCTCTCGATTTTTCGCAAAACGATTACCAGCCGCTGGCTGCCAGAATGCGGCCGGGGACACTGGAACAGTACATCGGACAGACTCACCTGCTGGCAGAGGGCAAACCGCTGCCGCGGGCTATCCGCGCCGGACAGCTCCACTCCATGATCCTGTGGGGGCCGCCGGGCACCGGGAAAACCACGCTGGCGGAAGTGATCGGTCACTATGCGGATGCGGATATCGAACGCCTGTCAGCGGTGACCTCCGGGGTAAAAGAGATCCGCGAAGCTATCGAGCGGGCGCGTCAGAACCGCAATCTGGGGCGCCGCACTATTCTGTTTGTGGATGAGGTACACCGCTTCAATAAAAGCCAGCAGGATGCGTTTCTGCCGCATATTGAGGATGGTACTGTCACCTTTATCGGTGCCACCACCGAAAACCCGTCGTTTGAACTCAATTCAGCCCTGTTATCCCGTGCCCGTGTTTATCTGCTCAAATCCTTGTCACCGGACGATATCGAAGCGGTTCTGATTCAGGCGCTGAATGATTCTGAGCGCGGTCTGGGCGGACAAAATATCGTGCTGCCGGATGAAACCCGTAAATTGCTGGCGGAACTGGTCGCCGGTGACGCCCGCCGTTCGCTGAATGTGCTGGAAATGATGGCGGATATGGCTGAAACCGGCGCTGACGGCAAACGTGTTCTGACCACTGAACTGCTGAAAGAAGTCAGCGGGGAACGCAGCGCCCGTTTTGATAACAAAGGCGATCGCTACTACGATCTGATTTCCGCGCTGCACAAATCTGTGCGCGGCTCGGCACCGGATGCCGCACTCTACTGGTATGCCCGGATTATCACCGCAGGCGGTGATCCGCTCTATGTTGCCCGCCGTCTGCTGGCGATAGCGTCGGAAGATGTCGGTAATGCCGACCCGCGTGCCATGCAGGTCGCGATTTCCGCCTGGGACTGCTTTACCCGGGTGGGACCGGCAGAAGGTGAACGGGCGATAGCCCAGGCGATTGTTTACCTCGCCTGCGCACCGAAAAGTAACGCCGTTTATACCGCATTCAAAGCCGCCATGCGCGATGCAAAAGAAGGGCGGGATTACGATGTGCCGGAACATCTGCGTAATGCGCCGACCAAACTGATGAAAGAAATGGGGCTCGGTAAGGAGTATCGTTACGCGCATGATGAAACGAACGCGTATGCCGCCGGAGAAGTCTATTTTCCGCCTGAAATGCGTGATACCCGCTACTATTTTCCGGCAAACCGGGGCATGGAAGGAAAAATCGGCGAGAAACTCGCCTGGCTTGCTGAGCAGGATCAAAATAGCCCGATAAAACGCTACCGTTAATGCCGCTGTTGCGGTAAGGTGTGAAACAGATGACACTCCCGTTATAACAACAAGCACAGGAATAGCATGCTCGATCCAAATTTACTGCGTAATGAGCTGGACGCGGTTGCCGAAAAACTTGCTCGCAGGGGTTTTACCCTGGATGTGGACACGCTGCGCACTCTTGAAGAGCGCCGCAAGGTTTTACAAGTTGAAACTGAAACTCTGCAGGCTGAACGCAACTCCCGATCGAAGTCCATTGGTGAAGCGAAAGCCCGCGGTGAAGACATTGAAGCAGTGCGTCGTGAAGTGAACCTGTTAGGGGATAAACTGGATGCTGCTAAATCTGCGCTGGATGAAGTGCAGGCTGAGTTACGTACCATTGCTCTGAATATTCCTAACCTGCCGGCAGACGAAGTGCCGTTTGGTAAAGATGACAGCGATAACCCTGAAGTCAGCCGCTGGGGCACACCTAAGCAGTATGATTTCGAAGTGCGCGATCACGTTTCACTCGGTGAAATGACCGATGGCCTGGATTTCCCGGCTGCCGTCAAACTGACCGGTGCACGTTTCGTTGTGATGAAAGGCCAGATTGCCCGCCTGCACCGCGCTATCGCTCAATTCATGCTGGATCTGCACACTGAACAGCACGGTTATCAGGAAATTTATGTACCGTACCTGGTCAATCAGGATACGCTGTACGGTACCGGCCAGTTACCGAAATTTGCCGGTGACCTGTTCCATACCAAACCGCTGGAAGAAGAAGCGGAAACCAGCAGCTACGCGCTGATCCCGACCGCAGAAGTGCCGGTCACCAACCTGGTCCGTGACGAAATTCTGGATGAAGCCGACCTGCCGCTGCGTATGACCGCTCATACACCGTGCTTCCGTTCCGAAGCTGGTTCGTATGGTCGTGATACCCGTGGCCTGATCCGTATGCACCAGTTTGACAAAGTTGAGCTGGTTCAGATTGTGCATCCGGAAAAATCCATGGAAGCGCTGGAAGAACTGACCGGTCACGCTGAAAAAGTGTTACAGCTGCTGAACCTGCCATACCGCAAAGTGCTGCTGTGCACTGGTGACATGGGCTTCGGTTCCCGTAAAACCTATGATCTCGAAGTCTGGGTTCCGGCACAGAACACTTACCGTGAAATCTCATCCTGCTCTAACTGCTGGGATTTCCAGGCTCGTCGTATGCAGGCACGTTTCCGTGGTAAAGATGATAAAAAACCACAGCTGGTTCATACCCTGAACGGCTCCGGTCTGGCTGTCGGCCGTACCCTGGTGGCTATCATGGAAAACTATCAGCAGGCTGATGGTCGTATCGAAATTCCGGAAGTATTGCGTCCGTATATGAGAGGTCTGACACATATCGGCTGATTGCCGGTAAGTAGTCACTGATCTGATAAAAATCCCGCCGGTAAAAACCCGCGGGATTTTTTTATCTGTATTTTACCGATCACAGTATGCTGAATTTTTTACTTTCAAAGATATTGCGGGTGGCTTCGAAATGTTCGCGGCGTGGTGAGGTCAGGTGAGAATACCAGCGCGGATTAAACAGAATATAATAGCCATGCTGATGCAATATGTGTAAAAGCTGTTTCAGCCCGTCCTTATTTTCAGCTGTTACAACCTGAGGAAGATCACCTATTTGTTCCGGCAAAAAGAAAGTGGCGGGAAAATTATCATCCAGTTCAGAATACGGGTTTGCCGCATCCATGCCGTGATGAACAACGTCACAGCCCGGTTTGCAGTTCAGTGCGGAATTGATCGCTGGTATCAGGTCAGTAATGCGTTGTGAACAATTACCATAACCCGGATGTGCCAGTGCCAGTAACTCTTTGCGGATAGCATCCTGAGCAGATGCCCGGCGTAAAATCTCTTTCGGGGGTAATGAAACCGGGGTTTTCATCCCTTCTGTTACTGTGGCGCTGCGGAAGAACGGCTTTTTTGGGGTATCAGATAAAAGCAGATAGGCACGCTGGCGTATATGTTCTTCCGGACTGATACTTTTTATTCTGAGTGTATCCTGTATGCCGTGATCTTCCATCCGGTGTGAAACCATCATCAGGTCATAATCTGCAGTCAGTGGCTTGTTAACCTCCGGAGAATATAACACCTGTACCGGTTTTTCATTGTCTGCAGGAAAAATGGTGTACAAATCATCACCGGCTGGTTTGGCTATATAACGGGTGATCTGTTCCCGGCTGCCTGAAGATACGGATAACGTATAAGTGCTTTTTCCTGTCTCATCATGGCTGAGTGGTGGCAGGCATTCACTGATCAGATTCATCTTAATCAATTCTCTGATACGTTGTGTGGTGATAACCAAATTGCCGGGTTCGGCGTATTTTCCCCTGATACATTGCTGTATCTCTTCATTCATCCGGCTGATTTTACCGGTATTATCACCCGGTTTATTACCCAGCTTGCTAAGATGCTGTTCAACCGGAATAAACCCCGCCATTGGCCCGAGATTAGCGCTTTTACCTTTGATATGAAAACTTTTGGTCGGATAACCGGCATTGATAAGAGCTGTTGCGGCGCGTTCAACCGGCCGGAAACTGATAACCAGTTTTTCTTTTTCTGCGAAAGCCAGAAGTGGTGTGAGATGCTTTTCAGCAATACCGCTGCGGTGAAGAATGTCTGCCTGGCCGGTGATCAGAAAAGGGAATTCTTTTTTTGTTTCAGCTGCGGGCTGATGAGGCGTATCCGGTGTACAGGCAGAAACCGATGAGGGGAATGACGGAGTGATTAGCGGCATAAGTATTATCCCTTGATATAAAACGATAAGGATAAAAAAATGACAGAAAAAAGCGCCGGAAAACAACCGGAAACAGATACAAAAAAACATAATATCCGACCATATTTTCTGTATCTGGTACCACTCTGAGATTACCTGTAAACAATATTCAGACTTGATATTGTATTCGCGGTACCATACCGCTCACTCTTCAGATATTGTTACGGGAGACGATGTGTTTTAAAAACAAGGATGGAAAACAGACAAGAAAGGTAAATCGTCAGAAATCTGACAGCACACCGGAGTGTGCTGTTAATAACAAAAGGGCGGTGACTTAATACATCACTTTATGACCATAGCTTTCCAGGATGGATTTCACTTTTTCCATGGTCTCTTTTGATGGCGGCTTAACACCATCAAGTTTGTATTCTTCATTCATTGCCGTCCACTTATGCTTTCCTAACTCATGGTAAGGCAGCAGTTCAATCTTCTCGATATTCTTCATATCTTTGGTGAAATCACCGAGAAGGTGGGCGGAATGCTCATCATCAGACCAGCCCGGCACGACAACATAGCGTACCCAGGTTTTCTGATTCCGTTCAGCAAGATAACGGGCAAACTGTAATGTACGGTGATTGGATACACCGACTAAATTCTGGTGGATGCTGTCATCGAGTTGTTTTAAATCCAGCATAACCAAATCGGTTACTTCCATCAGCTCGTCAATGACCGGGTCATAACGGCGGACAAAACCATTGGTATCCAGGCAGGTGTGAATACCTTCTTTTTTACACTCACGGAACCAGTCACGCACGAACTCAGCCTGCAGTATCGCTTCACCACCGGATGCTGTCACACCACCGCCGGATGCATTCATAAAGTGGCGGTATGTGACCGCTTCTTTCATTAACTCGTCCACAGTGACTTCCTGACCGTCATGCAGATCCCATGTATCGCGGTTATGACAATACAGGCAACGCATCAGACAGCCCTGGAAAAAGACGATAAAACGAATGCCCGGGCCGTCAACGGTCCCGCAGGATTCAAATGAGTGAATACGACCTAATACTGACATGACAGGATTACTCCAAAACTGACCAGTTATAATAAAGGCCCCGAAACAAAGGGGCCTTTTAGTTTAAGTTATTTTAATAAGACAGCAAATGGTTACCGCACAAATTACATGGATTTTGTGAATGTACGGGTAATAACGTCTTTCTGCTGTTCTTTAGTCAGTGAGTTGAAACGAACTGCGTAACCAGAAACACGGATGGTCAGCTGAGGATATTTCTCAGGATTTTCCATTGCTTCTAACAGCATTTCACGGTTCATTACGTTCACGTTCAGGTGCTGACCACCTTCGATGCTTGATTCGTGGTGGAAGTAACCATCCATCAGGCCTGCCAGGTTAGTACGACGAACATCGTCATCTTTACCTAATGCGTTTGGAACGATAGAGAAGGTGTAAGAAATACCATCTTTCGCGTAAGCAAACGGCAGTTTGGCAACGGAAGTCAGAGAGGCAACAGCACCTTTCTGGTCACGGCCGTGCATAGGGTTAGCACCTGGTCCGAACGGAGCGCCTGCGCGACGGCCGTCAGGGGTGTTACCGGTTTTCTTACCATACACAACGTTAGATGTGATGGTCAGAATTGACTGTGTAGGAACCGCGTTACGGTACATGTGGTGTTTCTGAATTTTCTTCATGAAACGTTCAACGATATCACATGCGATGTCATCAACACGGGAGTCGTTGTTACCGAACTGCGGATATTCGCCTTCGATTTCGAAGTCAACAGCCAGACCGCTTTCGTCACGAACCGGTTTAACTTTCGCGTATTTGATTGCAGACAGGGAGTCAGCTGCAACAGACAGACCTGCGATACCACATGCCATTGTACGATATACGTCACGGTCATGCAGAGCCATCAGCGCTGCTTCGTAGCTGTATTTGTCGTGCATGTAGTGGATGCAGTTCAGCGCGGTGACATAGTTAGTTGCCAGCCAGTCCATGAAGTGATCCAGACGATCCATAACAACATCGTAATCCAGAACATCTGAGTGAATTGGTTCGTGTTTCGGACCAACCTGGATTTTCAGTTTTTCGTCAACACCGCCGTTGATTGCATACAGCAGGGTTTTAGCCATGTTTGCACGGGCACCGAAGAACTGCATTTGTTTACCGACAACCATCGGGCTCACGCAGCATGCGATTGCGTAGTCATCGTTATCAAAGTCAGGACGCATCAGGTCATCGTTCTCATACTGTACAGAAGAGGTATCGATAGACACTTTAGCCGCATAACGTTTGAAGTTCAGAGGCAGTTTTTCAGACCACAGGATGGTCATGTTTGGTTCCGGTGAAGGACCCATGGTGTACAGGGTGTTCAGGAAACGGAAGCTGTTTTTGGTAACCAGAGTACGACCGTCGGTACCCATACCTGCCAGAGATTCTGTTGCCCAGATTGGGTCACCGGAGAACAGTTCATCATACTCAGGGGTACGCAGGAAGCGGACCATACGCAGTTTCATGATCAGGTGGTCAACGATTTCCTGAGCTTCAACTTCGGTAATTTTGCCTTGTTCCAGGTCACGCTGGATGTAAACGTCCAGGAATGTGGAAACACGGCCGAAGGACATTGCAGCACCGTTCTGAGACTTAACCGCAGCCAGGTAGCCGAAGTAAGTCCACTGCGCAGCTTCCTGTGCGTTAGTTGCAGGACCGGAGATATCCAGACCGTATTTGGCAGCCATTTCTTTCATCTGGCCTAATGCACGGTGCTGTTCTGAAATTTCTTCGCGCAGCTGGATAGTTTCACGCAGATCTTCGCCGCTTTCTAATTTAGGCTGCAGAGAAGTGAACTGTGCGAATTTGTCTTTCATCAGGAAGTCGATACCGTACAGTGCAACACGACGGTAGTCACCGATGATACGACCACGGCCGTATGCGTCAGGCAGACCGGTCAGAACACCGGATTTACGGCAGCGGATGATGTCCGGAGTATAAACGTCGAACACACCCTGGTTGTGAGTTTTACGGTATTCGGTGAAGATTTTTTCGACTTCAGGGTTCATTTCGCGGCCGTAGGCTTTGCATGAACCTTCGATCATACGGATACCACCGAACGGCAGCATTGCACGTTTCAGCGGTTTTTCAGTCTGCAGACCAACAACTTTTTCTAAATCTTTGTTGATGTAACCGGCATCGTGAGAAGTGATAGTAGACGGCAGATCAGTGTCAAAATCGATAGGAGCGTGGGTACTGTTTTCGATTTTGATGCCTTCCATAACTTTCGCCCACAGAGCAGATGTTGCCTCTGTAGCGCCTGCTAAGAAAGACTCATCGCCTTCATATGGGGTGTAGTTTTTCTGGATAAAGTCACGGACGTTAACTTCCTGTGACCAGTCACCCAGATTAAAGCCTTGCCATGCTGAAGCGAATTTTTCATTTAATTCTGACATGATACTTTACCTTTTAACAATGGAACTTAGAAATTCAGTCGTGATAAACAGAGATTAATGCTTCTGGTCACCGCGTAAATGAATCAGCCAATAAGTCAGACCTACTAAAACTGCACCACCAATAATGTTGCCGATGGTGACCGGAATCAGGTTATTAATCACGAAATCAGAAACTGTCAGTGACGGAAACTGTTCAGGCGACGAACCAACCATAGTCCAGAATTCAGAAGGTGCAAAATTTTTAATCATAATCCCCATCGGGATCATAAACATATTGGCGATACTGTGCTCAAATCCGCTGGCAACAAACATACCGATAGGAAAGACCAGGACTAACAGTTTATCGGTCAGACTACGGCCGGCGTAGCTCATCCATACCGCCAGACAAACCATTAAGTTTGCCAGAATCCCGAGACAGACAGCTTCAGTAAAGGTGTGATGAAGCTTATGATCCGCTGTTTGCAGGACATTTAATCCCCACAGCCCGTTGGCTGCCATATACTGTCCGGCGAACCAGATAAGGGCGACAAAGAAGAGGGCGCCGATCAGGTTACCGAAATACACGCGGGTCCAGTTTGCAAACATCTGTCCCCAGGTGATACGCCCGGTGGCTTTTGCCACGCTGGTTAATACGGTGGAGGTGAATAAGTCAGCCCCGCAAACCACAACCAGCATCAGACCGAGCGAGAAACATAAACCACCGATAAGTTTAGCGATACCAAAAGGCACTATGCCTGCGGTACCGGTGGTGGCGGTAATATAAAAGACAAAACCTACTGAGATGAAAATTCCTGCCATAAATGCAGATAAGTATGTGATGTGAGGGGCTTTCGTTGCTTTATAGACACCCACATCGTCTGCAACATGTGCCATAGCGGCAGGAGATAATAAATTAAAAAGTGCGTCAGTTTTCATAATGCTAACTGTCTCTTGATTCCAAATAATTATAGCACGCAATGATAGTAGCAAAGGGTGAAAAAATTAAACTTGATGTGGATCATAAAGGCGTTCAAGAGAATCGTCAAATACCCTGAGAAAAGTTGAAAAATCAATGTAAGCTTATGTATATAAAAGAAAAACAATTTTTTAAAAATTATAAAATATTTTTATTTTTTATTTTTTATTTAATTAAAGTAAAAAATAAGGTTAATTTGTCGGGTTTGTGTTACTTAAAACGAACAAATTAACCTAATATTTACGTTTATGGCTGTTTATGATGATTAAAACGCATTTTTATCTTTTTGCCAAAAATGCGTTTTTGCTTTTTGCAGTTTTTCATAAGCCGCCAGCAGTGACTGATGCGCAGGAAATGCCGTTAAGTTGTTATCTGATGCGCATAATCCGAAGAAACAGTTTTTACCGTTCAGAGCATTTAAGGCTGCGTCCAGGGTTTCCCGGCCGTACATGCGCGCAAATGCAGGCAGGTACTGTTCTGTGTTGCGCTCCGGCTCCTGCGTCAGTAATAACAAGGTATGCAGGCAGCGGTAATAATTTGCCCGCTCAGCACTGAGGACACTGGCGTTGAAGTCCTGTGTCCACTCCACCCAGGCCAGCGCCTGATCAGTATCACCACCTGCCAGTGCCAGCATGGATTTCAGCTCACCGATGCGCAGGGTGGACCAGCCGTTATCTTTCCCGGCGGCAATGCCCAGCAATTCACGGACACGGGTAAAATCGTCATGACCTTCCTCATCCAGCTGTGCCAGCAGAGAGAGATAATCTTCCGCGCTGTAACGGCTTTCCGGCAGCGCGAGAATGGTTTCACGCAGATGAATACCCATGGCGTTATTCGCCATATGCAAATCTTCCGCCGGATAGATATCTGACATGCCCGGCACCAGAATACGGCAGGCATACACACCGAGATGTTCATAATCGGCGATATACACGTCATGGCCGGATGCCGCGAACTGTGCCATCAGTGTGGTGAATTCTTCTTCGGTGGTGCCGCGGAACTGCCAGTCAGCGAAATCATAATCCGCATCCTGTTTAAACAGATCCCAGCTGATCAGGCCGCTTGAATCGATAAAGTGGGTTTCCAGGTTGGTCTGATCTGCCACTTCTTCATCATCAAAGGTCGGTGCGGTGAAGACATCGAGGTCTTTCAGGCTGCGTCCCTGTAACAGCTCAGTGACAGTCCGCTCCAGAGCAACACCGAAATCAGGATGAGCACCGAAAGAGGCGAAACAGGTACCGTTGGCCGGGTTAAACAGCACTACACAGATAACCGGGTACTGACCGCCGAGCGAGGCATCAAAGCAGAAGATCGGGAAGCCTTCGCTCTCCAGGGTGCGGATTGACTCAACAACCTGCGGATAACGCGCCAGCACCGCTTCCGGGATCGCCGGTAAGCTGATGCGCTCAGCAATAATGCGGTTTTTCACATAACGTTCAAAGACTTCCGATAATCCCTGCACGCGGGCTTCATTGCGGGTGTTCCCGGCGGACATGCCGTTGGACACATACAGGTTGGCGACGATATTCATCGGAATATAAACCGTTTTGCCGTCAGACTGGCGGGTAAACGGCAGGGCGCAGATACCGCGCTCTTCATTGGACGATTG
The DNA here is from genome assembly GCA_020423425.1 of Chrysopa pallens. Taxonomy (NCBI): domain Eukaryota; kingdom Metazoa; phylum Arthropoda; class Insecta; order Neuroptera; family Chrysopidae; genus Chrysopa; species Chrysopa pallens. The sequence continues at coordinate 92,067 of JAEMTY010000022.1, forward strand.
CAGATCAATCAGCTGGCTGCCCTGCAAATCATTTTCCGGATCATAATAGTCGCGCAGATACTGATCGAGAATACCGTCCGGCAGCGAGTCATCCTCTGTCAGCGGGAACCATTTTTCATCCGGATAGTGAACAAACTCCCCGCTGGCAATGGTTTCACCCAGCCAGAAATCAGCAAAAAAGTAGTTGGTGGACAGACGCTCAAAATACTCGCCCAGCGCGGAGGCCAGCGCGGCTTTTTTCGTGGCGCCTTTACCGTTGGTAAAACAGAGCGGGCAGTCAGTATCACGGATATGCACGGACCAGACGTTTGGTACCGGGTTGAGCCACGAGGCTTCTTCAATATTGAAACCCAGCTGCTGCAATTTCTGCTGAAAACGGCTGATGGAATCTTCAAGGGCGGCATCTTTGCCGGGAATAAAAGTATGTGTTTGCGTCATGGGATCCACAATTGCTGTAACGGCCCGCTGCACGCGGACTCAGGAATACCGGGGAAGAAAGGCGCACATAATACGGATTTTTCGTGTCAGCGGCTACCTTTGTGAATGTAAAGTTACTGCCGGGTTATTCCGCTGTATTTCCGCTGTCCGCCATGCATCGCCGGAAATACATTATATAATATCCCAATCTCATGGTCAGAGGCAGTCAGATATTCTGCCGGGCGATAAAAAGGGTTTAGCGCCCATCATGCAATAAGCGTTGCAGCAAAGGATGGGGAGTGATAAAACCGACAGACAGGGCGTATTCATATGATGGATATACAGGGCATTAATTTACAGATAGGGTGAGGTCAATGAGTCAGGTATACAACTTTAGTGCCGGTCCGGCTATGCTGCCGGTAGAAGTGCTGCGCCGTGCTGAGCAGGAACTGTGCAACTGGCGCGGGCTCGGCACCTCAGTCATGGAAATCAGTCACCGCAGCAAAGAGTTTATGTCGGTGGCAAAGGAAGCGGAAAATAATCTGCGCCAGATCCTCGCGGTGCCGGATAACTATAAAGTACTGTTCTGTCACGGCGGCGCACGCGGACATTTTGCCGCACTGCCGATGAACCTGCTGGGTGAAAAAACCAAAGCGGACTATGTGGTGGGCGGATACTGGGCGGAATGTGCGGCAGAAGAAGCAAAAAAATACTGCACACCGAACATTATTAATGTCAGAACCGAATCGGAAGACGGCATCGGTGTGAAGCCGATGAGTGAATGGCAGCTCAGTGATGACGCGGCCTATGTTCACTACTGTCCGAATGAAACCATTGATGGTATTGCCATTCATGAAGAGCCGGACTTCGGCGATAAAATCGTGATTGCGGATTATTCGTCCGCCATTCTGTCAAAACCGCTGGATGTCAGCCGTTTCGGGGTGATTTATGCAGGTGCGCAGAAAAATATCGGCCCGGCCGGGCTGACCCTGGTGATTATCCGTGAAGATCTGTTGGGCAAAGCGCGCAGAGAAACCCCGTCCATCCTCGATTATACCGTGCTGAGCGGTTGTGATTCCATGTTCAATACCCCGCCGACCTTTGCCTGGTATCTCGCCGGTATGGTCTTTAAATGGCTGATTGAACAGGGTGGTTTACAGGAAATTGCCCGGATCAACTATGACAAAGCACAACTGCTGTATTCTGCGGTGGATCACAGTGATTTCTATATTAACCGTGTGGCGGCAGCCAACCGCTCACTGATGAACGTGCCGTTCCAGATGTCTGATCCGTCACTGGACAGCAAATTCCTCGCCGAAGCTCAGGCACAGGGACTGGTCTCCCTGAAAGGGCACAAAGTCGCCGGCGGAATGCGCGCCTCCATTTATAATGCAATGCCGTATGAAGGCGTGCGCGCACTGGCTGAGTTTATGGCGGAGTTTGAACGCCGTCACAGCTGATTTCTGGCAGACACTTTTCCGGGACCGGGTAAGCATCCGGCCCCGTTTTTCGTTTTTATGTTATACACCGGAGAATAACTTCGTATGGATTCCCTGACGTTACAACCCATCGCCCGCATTAACGGGACGATTAACCTGCCCGGCTCCAAGAGTGTCTCTAACCGGGCACTGCTGCTGGCGGCACAGGCAGCGGGCACAACACGCCTTATCAATCTGCTCGACAGTGATGATATCCGCCATATGCTCAGTGCACTGCGGGAACTGGGGATCCGTTATCAGCTTTCTGACGACAAAACCGAATGCATTGTGGAAGGTCAGGGCAAACCGATCAGCGGGTTTAAAGGTATTGAATTGTTCCTCGGCAATGCCGGAACGGCGATGCGTCCGCTGACGGCGGCACTGTGTCTCGGGGATAATGACATTACCCTGACCGGCGAGCCGCGTATGAAAGAGCGTCCGATTGGTCATCTGACCGACGCACTGCGTCAGGGCGGCGCACAGATTGATTTCCCTGAAAATGACGGTTATCCGCCGTTGCGGATCCGCGGTGGCTTTACCGGCGGGCGTATCAGTGTGGACGGTTCCGTATCCAGCCAGTTCCTGACCGCGCTTCTGATGGCAGCGCCACCGGCGGAGAATGACACCGAAATTACCATCTCCGGCGAGCTGGTCTCCAAACCGTATATTGATATCACGCTGGCAATGATGTCCGTGTTTGGTATCACGGTAGTGAATGAAGATTACCGGCGTTTCCTGATCAAAGGAAAACAGCAGTATCAGTCTCCGGGAGAATATCTGGTGGAAGGCGATGCCTCATCCGCTTCTTATTTCCTCGCAGCGGCAGCCATTAAAGGCGGTACCGTGCGGGTCACCGGCATCGGGCGCAACAGTCTGCAGGGCGACACGCAATTTGCGTCAGTACTGGAGAAAATGGGCGCGAAAGTCAAGTTTGCTGACACGTATATTGAATGCAGCCGCGATACCCTGCACGGTATTGATATGGACATGAACGCCATCCCGGATGCGGCGATGACGATTGCGACTACCGCGCTGTTTGCCGAAGGGACAACCACGATCCGCAATATTTATAACTGGCGGGTGAAAGAGACGGATCGTCTCAGCGCAATGGCCACTGAACTGCGTAAAGTCGGCGCACAGGTGGAAGAGGGGCATGATTATATTCAGGTCACCCCGCCGGTAAAATTGCAGCATGCGGACATTGAAACCTATAACGATCACCGTATCGCCATGTGTTTTTCGCTGGTGGCACTGTCAGACACCCCGGTCACGATCCTCGATCCGGGCTGTACGGCAAAAACCTTCCCCGGCTACTTCAGTGAGCTGGCGGCGCTGTCAGAATAAAAAAACGCCGTTCTGCGTGCAGGGCGTTTCCTCTGCTGTCACAGATGCGTATAATACGGGCATCTTTTTTCAGGCGGCCGCTGTGACGGCCGCCGGACTGCGACAGGAGAGCGCGCATGGCAGTATATGTTCCGGTCATTACCATTGACGGCCCGAGCGGCGCGGGCAAAGGCACCCTTTGTCACGCACTGGCAAACGAAATGGGATGGCATTTACTGGACTCCGGCGCAATTTACCGCGTTCTGGCACTGGCGGCCCTGCATCATCATGTGGATATCACCTCGGAAGATGCACTGGTTCCGCTGGCGGCGAATCTGGATGTGAAATTCCTGGCAAAAGACACCGGCTCTGAGACCATTCTGGAAGGTGAGGATGTCAGCCGGGCTATCCGTCAGGAAGACGTGGGGATGACGGCCTCACAAATCGCGGCATTCCCGCGTGTCCGTGAAGCTCTGCTGCGCCGTCAGCGCGCATTCCGTGTGGCGCCGGGCCTGATTGCCGACGGGCGCGACATGGGCACGGTGGTGTTTCCGGATGCCCCGGTGAAAATTTTTCTCGACGCAAGTGCGCAGGAACGCGCTCACCGCCGGATGAAGCAGTTGCAGGACAAAGGCTTTAGTGTTAATTTTGACCGCCTTCTTGCTGAGATAGAAGAGCGCGATTTCCGCGACCGCAACCGTGCGGTTGCCCCGCTGGTGGCTGCCGGTGATGCGCTGATTCTGGACTCAACAACCATGTCAATTGATGACGTTATTGCCGAAGCCCTCCGTTATACGAAGGCAAAACTGGCAGAAGCGGCGGAATGATAAACAATATTTGCGGAAAATCTGACTGAAAACGTGTTTTTTAGTAGGTTTCTGTATTCGTTTTTGTTTATAATGTTAAGTTGAAGTTTTTTACCGGCAGAGAACAAGGCAAAGAAGCAGTTTTCTGCCACCCCTTTGTGACAAGGAATGTTGCAAGGTATGTGAAACAACCCCATTCGGCCGGATGCTAAATGGACGTTAATACTTAAACACTTGAAGATCAAACATGACTGAATCTTTTGCTCAACTCTTTGAAGAATCCCTGCAGGCTATCGAAACCCGTCCGGGCGCTATCGTCCGTGGTACTGTTGTCGCTATCGATAAAGACGTCGTTCTGGTTGACGCAGGTCTGAAATCAGAATCTGCTATCCCGGTAGAACAGTTCAAAAATGCTCAGGGCGAGCTGGAAATCCAGGTTGGCGACGAAGTTGATGTTGCTCTGGACGCAGTAGAAGACGGTTTCGGTGAAACTGTTCTGTCCCGCGAGAAAGCAAAACGCCACGAAGCATGGCTGATGCTGGAAAAAGCATACGAAGAAGCTGAGACTGTTACCGGTGTTATCAACGGTAAAGTTAAAGGCGGTTTCACTGTCGAACTGAACGGCATCCGTGCGTTCCTGCCGGGTTCACTGGTTGACGTGCGTCCTGTTCGTGACACCACGCATCTGGAAGGCAAAGAGCTTGAGTTCAAAGTAATCAAGCTGGATCAGAAACGCAACAACGTGGTTGTTTCCCGTCGTGCAGTTATCGAGTCAGAAAACAGCGCAGAGCGCGATCAGCTGCTGGAAAACCTGCAGGAAGGCATGGAAGTTAAAGGTATCGTTAAGAACCTCACTGACTACGGTGCATTCGTTGATCTGGGCGGCGTTGATGGTCTGCTGCATATCACTGATATGGCGTGGAAACGTGTTAAACACCCAAGCGAAATCGTGAATGTCGGCGACGAAATCACTGTTAAAGTGCTGAAATTCGACCGCGAACGTACCCGCGTATCTCTGGGCCTGAAACAGCTGGGCGAAGATCCTTGGGTCGCAATCGCTAAGCGTTACCCTGAGAACACCCGTCTGACCGGTCGCGTGACCAACCTGACTGACTACGGCTGCTTCGTTGAAATCGAAGAAGGCGTTGAAGGTCTGGTACACGTTTCTGAAATGGACTGGACCAACAAAAACATCCACCCATCTAAAGTTGTTAATGTGGGCGATGTTGTTGAAGTTATGGTTCTGGACATCGACGAAGAACGCCGTCGTATCTCCCTGGGCCTGAAGCAGTGCAAATCTAACCCATGGCAGCAGTTCGCGGAAACTCACAACAAAGGTGACCGCGTTGAAGGTAAAATCAAGTCAATCACTGACTTCGGTATCTTCATTGGTTTAGATGGCGGCATCGACGGTCTGGTTCACCTGTCTGACATCTCCTGGAACGTTGCAGGCGAAGAAGCAGTTCGTGAATACAAAAAAGGTGACGAAATCGCAGCTGTTGTTCTGCAGGTTGATGCAGAGCGCGAGCGTATCTCTCTGGGCGTTAAGCAGTTAGCTGAAGATCCGTTCAACAACTACACCGCTGTTACCAAGAAAGGTGCTATCGTCACCGGTAAAGTAACTGCAGTAGACGCTAAAGGCGCAACTGTTGAGCTGATGGATGGCGTTGAAGGTTACCTGCGTGCATCAGAAGCTTCACGCGATCGCGTTGAAGATGCAACTCTGGTTCTGAGCGTTGGTGATGAAGTTGAAGCTAAATACACGGGTGTTGATCGTAAAAACCGTGTAATCAACCTGTCTGTACGTGCAAAAGACGAAGCGGATGAAAAAGACGCTATCGCGACTGTGAACAAGCAGGAAGAAGCCGGTTTCTCTAACAACGCAATGGCAGAAGCTTTCAAAGCAGCTAAAGGCGAGTAATTAAGCAGCGGCAGGCCGCGCAAGCGGTCTGCTTTTATGATAACCAGGGTAGTCCAGGAGGTTATATGACCAAATCTGAACTGATTGAGAAGCTGGCAGGCCAACAATCTCATCTTCCGGCTAAAGTTGTTGAAGAAGCAGTAAAAGAGATCCTTGAGCATATGGCGGATACGCTCGCTGACGGCGAACGTATTGAAATCCGTGGATTCGGCAGTTTTTCTCTGCACTACCGTGCACCGCGGGTAGGTCGTAACCCAAAAACCGGCGAACAAGTGGAACTGGAAGGTAAACACGTTCCTCACTTCAAGCCGGGCAAAGAGTTACGTGACCGCGCAAATATCTATGCTTGATTATTGACAGAGATAATAAAAATGACGCCATCGGCGTCATTTTTTTTGCAGTAAATATTCAATTATCATTATTATAAAAATGTTAACATTGTATTGATGAGTTTCGGTTGTATAAGGTTCTGGTGTTGGCAAGCGAATTTGTTTATTAATAATAGGTTACGGAAGATATCATATTCAGTTCGCCATAAAATACTATTGGAAAGTAGACGGTATTTATAATTAAGCAAATAATTGTGAGTTGACTCGCATAAAATAATTGATAGTTTGTATGGTTGAAATATAAATTCGTGACGACACGCATTTTTCTATTATCGTAATAACACGCGATACCCGCCATAACATAATACCGGTCTGTTTACCCTTCCGGTGAGTAATATGACTGTTATGGCTGTGCTGAAATATCTGTTTCCCCATCCGTTACCGCTCAGGCTCGCTGCGGCTGCTGTTGTGGCCGGACACCTGCCGCTGTTGCTGATACCGCGACTGTTGTTACCGGCAGAAAGTCTGCTGTTATTTATTGGTATTTGTTTGCTTTTTCTTATCCGTACCCGGTTGAGTTTTTTTATCCGCATTGCTGCCGGCACTTTTCTCGCAGTAAATATTCATATCGGCAATACATTATCACTCTTTTCCGCTGAACCACCCGATAATATCGATATTATGATCCATGATGTTATGGTTAATTCCTCTGATTATTATTCCGTCAGAGGCCGGATTATTAATATAGAGAGTCAGTCGTATGATGATACTGTTTTTATTAATATAAAAATAAAAGGTTCATTTAAACCGGCGTGTGCCGGCGAAGTCTGGCGTATATTTCGTCCGGTATTGAGGCCGGTACACGGACAACTGAATGAAGGACAATCAAACCGGCAGCAATATTTGCTGTCAGAACGGGTTCTGTTTTCTCTGACGCCCGGGCGCAGCAAAAAATTATCGTCAGACTGCAACCGGCGCCAGAAGATGATTGCGGCATACCTTCCTGCAATGGATAACCTGCCGCACAGCGGACTGATGGCGGCACTGTTGTTTGGCGAGCGCCGCGGCATTACCGCAGAGCAGCGCAGACTGGTGCAGGAAACCGGCGTAGCGCATGTGGTGGCCATTTCCGGGCTGCATATCGGGCTGGCGGCGTTATGGGGCTGGTGGGCCGGACGGTTATTGTTGCTGCTGTTACCGCTGCGTGTAATGACTCATTTAATCCCCTCTCTGCTGTCAGTCTGTGCCGCGATTGCTTATGTCTGGCTGGCCGGGTTTGCCGTTCCTGCCTGCCGGGCACTGTCTGCACTGCTGTTATGGCATCTGCTGCGCTGGCGGCATTATCATCTGCCAACGTATCAGTTTGTTGTGATCAGTGCGGCACTGTTACTGCTGACCGACCCGCTGACGATTTTATCCGCCGGATTCTGGCTGTCTTATACTGCGGTTACCGCATTGCTGTTCTGGCATCACACCGGTGTTTTCTCCCGCCGTCATGTTTTTACCCCGCTGACACTTTTTACCCGTTTGTGGCGGAGTATCCGGTTGTTTCTCTCTTATCAGTGCGGATTATTTTTGCTGCTGTTACCGGTTCAGGGCTATTTCTTCGGTGGTGTGAATGTGTTGTCGTTTCTGAGTAATCTGTGGGTGGTACCGGTGATTTCCTTTCTGACGGTGCCGCTGCTGTTTGCCGGGTTACTGATCGGGCCTGCACTGCTGCTGGCTGATTATTCTCTGGCGCTGGCATTATGGCCGCTGCCGTTTCTGGCACAGGGCTGGATGGTTACCGGACATATCGCTCTGATATGGATACTACTGATGTGGGTGGCGGTTTATATCATCCGGCTGGATATGTGGCGGCAGCACCCGCTGCTGCTGCCGGGGATGGTGTTCAGTTGCTGTCTGTATCTGCGGAAAACACCGCCGGAATGGTCGGTGACATTGCTGGATATCGGACACGGGCTGGCGGCGGTGGTGATAAAAGACGGCAGGGCGGTGGTGTATGATACCGGCAACCGCTTCGGGTCACGGGATGACGGGCTGCGCACGGTGCTGCCTTACCTGCATTATCACCGCCTGACTCCGGACTGGATTATGATCAGCCATGACCACCGTGACCACACCGGCGGGCTGGGCTCTTTGCGCCGCGCTTATCCTGCTGCGGTGGTTAAAGGTAATATTCCGCAGGCCGATACCCCCTGCCGCCGCGGGGAGCGCTGGCGATGGCAGTCATTGTATTTTGAGGTGTTATGGCCGGATGAAAACTATCAGCCGAGCAAAAATGACGGTTCCTGTGTTATCCGCATCAGTGACGGGAAATATCAGGTTTTGCTGACCGGAGATATCGAAAAACAGGCAGAGAAACAGCTGATTAAGTATAAAGATGAACTCTCCGCCACCGTACTGCAAGTTCCGCACCATGGCAGCAAAACCTCATCATCAGAATTTTTTATTCGTGCGGTAAATCCCGCTTTCGCACTGGTTTCTGTTGCGCGCTATAGCCCGTGGCGTCTGCCTTCTGATAAAGTACGCCGTCGCTATCATGATCTCGGCGTGCAGTGGCATGATACTGCGCACAGCGGCCAGATTTCTGTGTCCTTTTTTGCTGATGAGGTATCCGTTGCGACTTACCGTGCCGGTCTCTTCCCCCGCTGGTTTAGCGCATGGTTTGGAGATCAGGCGGTAAACGGGTAATATAGGCAGCTAATTTTTGGTATTGGTAAACGCAATAATGAAAGATATTGATATTTCAACCCGGCAAACATTCCGCCGGTTATGGCCGACAATCGCACCGTTTAAAGCAGGTATCATCGTGGCGGCTATTGCGTTAGTCATCAATGCGGGCGGCGATGCATTTATGCTGTCGCTGCTGAAACCGCTGCTTGATGAAGGTTTCGGCACTGCCGACAATGATTTTCTCCGTATCATGCCGCTGATTATTTTGGGGCTGATGCTGTTACGCGGTATCTCCAGTTTTGTCTCAGGTTACTGCCTCTCCTGGGTGTCCGGTAAAGTGGTTATGACCATGCGCCGTAACCTGTTCCGCCATATGATGGGCATGCCTGTTTCCTTCTTTGATCAGCAATCCACCGGGACACTGCTCTCCCGTATTACCTATGATTCCGAACAGGTGGCTTCGTCTTCTTCCGGTGCACTGGTAACGGTCGTCCGTGAAGGCGCTTATATTATTGCGCTGTTCGGCCTGATGTTTTACAACAGCTGGCAGCTGTCGCTGATACTGATTGTTATTGCCCCGATTGTGGCCTTTGTTATCCGCAAAGTCTCTGTGCGCTTCCGCGAAATCAGTAAAAACATGCAGAGCGGCATGGGGCAGGTCAGCGCCAGTGCTGAACAGATGCTGAAAGGGCATAAAGAAGTGCTGATTTTCGGCGGTCAGAAAGTGGAGAATGAGCGCTTTGATAAAGTCAGCAACCATATGCGCCGCCAGGGCATGAAACTGGTGACCGCATCATCTATTGCCGACCCGATTATTCAGATCATTGCCTCCTTTGCGCTGGCATTTGTGCTGTTTGCCGCCAGTTTCCCTGAAATTAAAGAAGCGCTGAGTGCCGGTTCCATTACGGTTGTCTTCTCCTCCATGATTGCCCTGATGCGCCCGCTGAAATCCCTGACTAACGTGAACGCCCAGTTCCAGCGCGGGATGGCTGCATGTCAGACACTGTTTGTTCTGCTTGATATGGAACAGGAAAAAGACACCGGCACCAAAGTGCTGAAAGATGCCAAAGGTGATGTGGCGTTTGAGAATGTGACGTTCCGGTATCAGGGGAAAGAGAATCCGGCGCTGAAAAATGTGTCGTTTACTATCCCGTCAGGTAAAACGGTGGCGCTGGTCGGGCGCTCCGGCTCCGGCAAATCCACTATTGCCAATCTGATCACCCGTTTCTATGAAATTGAAAGCGGACATATTACGATCGACGGCAACGATATCCGCGACTACACACTGGCATCACTGCGCAGTCAGGTGGCACTGGTGTCGCAGAATGTTCACCTCTTCAATGATACGGTCGCGAATAATATCGCCTACGCCACAGAAGGGAAGTACACCCGCGAGCAGATTGAAAAAGCCGCTGAAATGGCTTATGCCATGGACTTTATCAATAAGATGGAAAAGGGGCTGGATACGGAAATCGGTGAGAACGGTGTCCTGCTGTCCGGTGGTCAGCGTCAGCGTATTGCAATTGCCCGTGCACTGTTGCGTGACGCACCGATCCTGATCCTCGATGAAGCTACCTCGGCACTGGATACTGAATCTGAACGTGCGATTCAGGCTGCGCTGGATGAGTTACAGAAAAACCGTACCTGTCTGGTGATCGCACACCGCTTATCCACCATTGAGAAAGCCGATGAAATTCTCGTGGTACAGGACGGTGAAGTGCAGGAGCGTGGTACGCATGATGAACTGGTGAAACAGCCGGGTATCTATGCGCAGCTCTATAATATGCAGTTTGGTCACTAAGCGGCGCTGCTGATGATCGATAAGATTTGGTCCGGCCGCTCAAAGCTGTACTGGCTGCTTCTGCCGCTCTCATTTCTGTACGGGGCGGTCAGTGGTCTGCGGCGTCTGCTGTTCCGCTGCGGGCTGAAAAAATCCCGCCGTATGCCGGTGCCGGTGGTGGTGGTCGGTAATCTGACTGCCGGCGGTAACGGCAAAACACCGGTGGTTATCTGGCTGACAGAGCAACTTCTGGCCCGTGGCTACCGTCCCGGGGTGGTTTCCCGTGGGTATGGCGGTAAATCGGACCATTACCCGCTGCTTATCACGCAAGACACGACGACGGCACAGGCTGGTGATGAGCCGGTTCTGATTGCCCGCCGTACCGGTGTGCCGGTTGCGGTGGCACCTGACAGGGCGGCTGCGGTAGAGGCTATTTTGCAGCATGCACCGGTGGATGTGATCATCACCGATGATGGTTTACAGCACTATGCGCTGCAGCGCGATATGGAAATTGTGGTGATTGACGGTGAACGCCGTTTCGGTAACGGCTGGTGGCTGCCTGCCGGGCCGATGCGGGAACGGGCAGGACGTCTGAAACAGGTGGATGCGGTGATCGTCAATGGCGGTACCGCACAACCGGGGGAAACCGCGATGCAGCTGGTGCCGGGAGAGGCCGTTAATCTGTCTGACGGCATCCGTAAACCGGCGGCTGAAATCGGTGAATGTGTGGCAATGGCCGGTATCGGACACCCGCCGCGCTTTTTTGCCACTCTGAATTCACTGGGTGTGACGCCGGTACACTGTGTTGCGTTTCCGGATCACCAGTCTTACAGCCCGGAGCAGCTTTCCGCACTGATAAAACCGGGTCAGTCACTGCTGATGACAGAGAAAGATGCAGTGAAATGTTTTGCCTTTTCTGCAACTGACTGGTGGTATTTACCGGTCAGTGCTGCCATTCCCGCAAAATCCGCCGATTTAATTCTGGATAAAGTCATATCTCACATAAAAAATGCATAAAGGGACTTGCGCTTTTTATCTGAATGTGGCTTAATCAAAAAGTTGTATTTCTGTGATGTATTTCATACCTCACTGTGCAACCAATCCGCGTGTCAACACATATTCTGATCCCGCTGTCATAATTTTTTCACACCACCTTGTTAATCTTGTGGTGCGGATGACCGGATCCCGCGGATAAACGGTATGTTTTGCAGAAGGTGTCTGACCGGCTGCAAATCAGGATAAAAAATAATAACTATAATGTTTTGCTCGTTACCGGGTGGCTGTTCGCAAAGAGAGTACCCGTGTTGCCCGGCCGGAGCAGACATAACCTGTGATGGGGTGTATTCCATTACCGGTGATATAAAAGGAGTTAATACTATGTCTAAACAATTACAACTTGGCCGCGTTAAATGGTATGACGCGAAAGAAGGTTACGGTTTCATCTCCCCGGTTAACGGCGGCGACGATATCTGGGTAACCCGTAACGGGATAGCCAATTCCCGTAACAAATTACTGTGCGAAGGGCAGGAAGTGGAATTTTCACTGACCCGCGGCAGTTATGGTATTGCAGCGAACGATGTGATCGCGCTGTAATATGGGTAAAAACGCGATTATCTCTGTGATATCGCAACAACAGAGTTAACGGTGAGACCGGGCTTATGTTATTCTTAGCCAACGTTTTTATCTCATTGGGGGACGTATGGATCACCGTTTACTCGAAATCGTGGCCTGCCCTGTTTGCCATGGCAAACTCAGCTACGACAAACAAAATCTCGAACTCATCTGCAAAGGCTGCCGTCTGGCCTATCCCGTCCGCGACGATATCCCTGTCTTATTAGAGAATGAAGCCCGCGAATTGCCGGTCTCAGAAGGATAATCGCCATGTTTACCGTTATCATTCCCGCTCGTTATGCCTCCACACGTCTGCCCGGTAAACCGCTGGCGGATATCTGCGGCAAGCCGATGATTGTCCGTGTGATGGAGCAGGCAAAACGTTCCGGTGCTGCGAGAGTCATTGTCGCCACTGATACACAGGCGGTATTTGACGCTGTGATCGCAGAGGGCGGCGAAGCCTGTATGACGCGCGAAGATCATCAGTCCGGGACTGAGCGCCTGGCGGAAGTGATTGATCACTATCAGTTTGCTGATGATGAGATTATCGTGAATGTTCAGGGGGATGAGCCGTTAATCCCTGACAGTATTATTGCGCAGGTTGCTGAAAATCTGGCAGCCAGCGAAGCCGGTATGGCCACCCTGGCGGTAAAAATCACCAGTGCGGAAGAAGCCTTTAACCCGAATGCGGTGAAAGTGGTGATGGATAAACAGGGCTACGCGCTCTATTTCTCCCGTGCCACCATTCCGTGGGATCGCGAGCGTTTCATGCACAGCCGTGACAGCGCCGGTGATAATTTCCTGCGTCATATCGGGATTTATGCTTACCGTGCCGGGTTTATCCGCCGCTATATTCAGTGGGAAACCAGCCCGCTGGAGAAAATCGAGATGCTCGAGCAACTGCGTGTACTCTGGTACGGTGAAAAAATTCATGTCGCGGAGGCATCCGAAGCACCGGGCACCGGTGTTGATACCCCGGAAGATCTTGAAACTGTGCGCAGATTGTTTGCCGCCCGCTGAGCGATATCAGTTATAAACAAAAACGCGGGTCACTTCTGAACCCGCGTTTTTGTTGTCTTCTATTCCTGTTCGTCATTATCTGACGCTTTCACTGACTGCCAGAGCCGCCCCAGCGCTTCATACCAGACCCGTTCACTGTGTGATAAATAGTACGCGGAAGGAATGGTTTTCTCCCAGCTGTGCAGCGGGGTCGTCACCGCCAGCTGGTTAGCCGGTGCCGGGATCGGATGCAGGCCGCGCGCCTCAAAGAAGGCTTTGGCGCGGGTCATATGGTTAGCGGAGGTCACCAGCAGGAAAGGCGCATCACCCACCACTTTTTTCACTTCGGCGGCTTCCTCTTCGGTATCTTTCGGCAGTACCAGCGTCAGTGTGCGTTCAGCCGGGATCCCCAGTGACTGTGCAACTTGTGCCGCAACTTCCGCACTGCTGATACTGTTTGCGCCCGGCCCGCCGGTGAAAATCAGCGTCGCCTGCGGGTAACGCAGCGCGAGGCGCACACCTTCTGTGACGCGCGGCAGACTGTTACTGATCAGATTGGCGGACGGTGACCATTCCGGGTTATAGGTAAAGCCGCCGCCGAGCACCACAATATAGCGCAGATCATGCTGCTGAAGTTCCGGCGGGGTGATGAACTCATAGCGCTTTTCATACGGTTTTTCTGTTGTCAGCAGCAGGGCATCCGCCACCGGTTGCAGGCTGAGCAGCACCAGCCCGAGCCAGCTCACGGTGATCAGGGTTTTGCCGGTTTTCTGCCATCGGGAAAACCACAGCAGCAGTAATCCGGCTAAAATCAGCAGGAGCATAAACGGCAGCGGCATCAGAAAACCGCCGAGGTATTTTTTCAGGGCAAACAGCATGATCGCACCTTAAATATGATTGATTTATCACCGGTTAACGGCAGGAGCCTGCACAAATCGGGTGACATTAAACACGTCTGTGACACAATAGTTACCGACTTTGCATATTGCACTGCTCTGCCCGGCAATACAATTGAAGATAGCCGGATTGCGCGGGAAACCGCCGCAGACTGACCCGAAATATCCCCCGGAACTGAACACAGGTTTTCATGGTTGATCGTAATTTTGACGATATCGCGGAGAAATTCACCCGCAATATCTATGGCACAACAAAAGGGCAAATCCGCGAAGCGGTGGTCTGGCAGGATCTGGACGCCTTACTGACCCGGCTGACACCGGGTCCGCTGCGTATTCTGGATGCGGGCGGCGGTGACGGTTTCTTCTCCCGCCGCCTGGCTGCGCTGGGGCATCAGGTGGTATTGTGCGACCTGTCAGAAGAGATGATTGCCCGTGCACAGCAGGCCGCGCAGGATGACGGCGTGGCAGAAAATATGTCCTTTATTCATTGTGCGGCACAGGATATCGCACTTCACACTGAGGGGGCGTTTGATCTGGTATTATTTCATGCCGTTTTGGAGTGGATCACAGATCAAAAAGGTGCAATTGAAGCACTGACCGCTATAATAGCGGGCGGTGGTGCATTATCGTTAATGTTCTACAATGCGAACGGCCTTGTGATGCGCAATGCGATATTAGGCAATTTTCATCTGGCAACCCCGGAAATTCAGCGCCGCCGCAAGCGTTCGTTATCGCCGCAGAATCCCCTTATGCCGGAACAGGTTTATCAGTGGCTGGATGATTGCCGTCTGACGATTGAGGCAAAAACCGGTGTGCGGGTTTTCCATGATTATCTGCAGAGCCGCCAGTTACAAAACCGTGATTTCCCGGCGCTGCTGGCACTGGAGCAACGCTATTGCCGTCAGGAGCCTTATATCAGCTTAGGCCGCTATATTCACGTTATGGCACGAAAACCGATCAGAAGGATGGACAATGAGTGAGTTTACCCAAACAGTCCCGGAGCTCGTGGCATGGGCGCGAAAGAATGATTTCTCCATCGCGCTGCCGCCGGAACGGCTGGCTTTTTTACTGTCTGTTGCCGTGCTTAACAGTGAGCGCATCGACGGTGAAATGAGCGAGGGGGAACTGGTGGATGCCTTCCGCGAAGTCTGCAAAGGCTTTGAACAGACAACGGAATCTGTCGCGGTCCGCGCGAACAATGCCATCAATGATATGGTGCGCCAGAAAATATTTAACCGCTTTACCAGTGATATCTTTGAGGGTAATGCGATTTACCGGCTGACCCCGCTCGGGATCGGTATCAGTGATTATTATATCCGCCAGCGTGAATTTTCCTCACTGCGTTTATCCATGCAGCTCTCGATTGTGGCCGGTGAACTGAGCCGCGCGGCAGATGCCGCCGAAGAGGGCGGGGATGAATTTCACTGGCACCGTCATGTGTTTGCCCCGCTGAAATATTCTGTGGCGGAGATTTTCGACAGTATTGATATGTCGCAGCGCATTATGGACGAGCAGCAAAACGGGGTAAAAGACGATATCGCCAAACTGCTGAATCAGGACTGGCAGGCCGCCATTGCCAACTGTGAGCAGTTGTTATCTGAAACGTCTCTCACACTGCGGGAATTGCAGGATACGCTCGAAGCCGCCGGTGACAAATTACAGGCGAACCTGCTGCGCATCCAGGATGCCAACATGAGCGCAACGACCGGCTCCGAACTGGTGGATAAACTGATTTTTGATTTGCAGGCCAAACTCGACCGTATTATCAGCTGGGGCCAGCAATCTATTGATTTATGGATTGGTTATGACCGCCATGTCCATAAATTTATCCGTACCGCTATCGATATGGATAAAAACCGTATTTTCTCGCAGCGTCTGCGCCATTCTGTTCAGCACTATTTTGATTCGCCGTGGGCCCTTAATGTCGCCAATGCGGATCGCCTGCTGGATATGCGTGATGAAGAGATGGCACTGCGTGATGACGAAGTGACCGGGGAATTACCGCCGGATCTGGAATATGAAGAATTCAGCGAGGTCAACGAAGAGCTTGCCGTTATGATGGAAAGCGCGCTGGCCGTGTATAAAGCACAGGCGAAGCCGCTGGATCTGGGCGCTGTTCTGCGCGATTACCTCGCGAAATATCCGCGCAGCCGCCAGTTCGATGTGGCACGGATTATCGTGGATCAGGCTGTCCGCCTCGGGGTGGCTGATGCTGATTTCTCAGGCATCCCGGCGGAATGGTCAGCAATTAATGAATACGGAGCGAAGGTGCAGGCACATGTCATCGACACATATTGAACACTTTATGTCAGCAAAGCTGGCTCAGGCACTTGCCAACAACCTTTTTCCGGAACTTGACAGCCAGTTGCGCTCAGGCCGTCATATCGGCGTGGATGATCTGGATAATCATGCCTTTCTGATGGATTTCCAGGATGAACTGGAAGGCTTTTACGCCCGTTATAACGTGGAACTGGTCCGTGCACCGGAAGGGTTCTTCTATCTGCGCCCGCGTTCCACCACGCTGATCCCGCGCTCGGTGTTATCCGAACTGGAAATGCTGGTCGGCAAAGTGCTGTGCTATCTGTATCTCAGCCCGGAACGTCTGGCCAACCAGGGCATTTTCTCCACGGCAGAACTCTATGAGGAACTGCTGTCACTGGCGGATGAAGCCAAATTACTGAAAGTGGTGAATAACCGCTCCACCGGCTCGGACCTGGACAAACAGAAATTACTGGAAAAAACCCGCGGTGCGCTGAACCGCCTGCGCCGCCTGGGCATGATCACATTTGTTGCTGCGGATAACAGCCAGTTTGTGATTGCCGAATCTGTTTTCCGCTTCGGGGCGGATGTCCGCAGCGGGGATGATCCGCGTGAGGCGCAGCTGCGTCTTATCCGCGATGGTGAGGCTCAGTCTCTTGCGGAAGAAGAAAAACACCTGCGCCCTGAGGATCAGGACGATGATAATGAAGAATCTGATAATGACAACGCGACGGATGAAGCGGAGGATGAAGAATGATTGAACGTGGTAAATTCCGCTCGCTCACGTTAGTCAACTGGAACGGCTTTTTTGCGCGCACCTTTGATCTGGATGAGCTGGTCACCACCTTATCCGGCGGTAACGGTGCCGGTAAATCCACCACCATGGCGGCCTTTATTACCGCCATGATCCCGGATTTAACCCTGCTGCACTTCCGTAACACCACTGAAGCCGGGGCAACATCCGGTTCCCGTGATAAAGGTCTGCACGGTAAACTGCGTCCGGGCGTGTGCTACGCCATGCTGGATGTGGTGAACTCCCGCCATCAGCGTGTGCTGGTGGGTGTGCGTCTTCAGCAGATTGCCGGACGTGATAAAAAAGTCGATATCAAATCCTTTATGATTCAGGGATTACCGACACAGTACTCCCCGACACAAATTGTCAGCGAACAGCTGAGTGAACGTCAGGTGCGGGTTCTGCCGCTGAATGACCTGAAAGCCCGCCTCGAGGATATCGAAGGTGTGCATTTCAAACAGTTTAACTCGATTACCGATTACCACTCGGTGCTGTTCGAGCTGGGTGTTATCCCGAAACGTCTGCGTTCTGCAGGCGACCGCAGCAAATTCTACCGCCTGATCGAAGCGTCACTTTACGGTGGTATCTCCAGCGCTATCACCCGTTCCCTGCGTGACTATTTACTGCCGGAGAACAGCGGGGTGCGCAAAGCCTTCCAGGATATGGAAGGGGCACTGCGTGAAAACCGTATCACACTGGAAGCTATCCGCGTTACGCAGTCTGACCGCGACTTGTTCAAACACCTGATCACGGAATCCACCGCATACGTTTCTGCGGATTATATGCGTCACGCCAATGAGCGCCGTGTGCATATCGACCAGGCACTCTCTGTGCGCCGTGAACTGCTCGGCAGCCGCAAGCAGCTGATCAGCGAACAGTTCCGTCAGGTGGAAATGTCCCGCGAACTGGCAGAGCAGACGGCCTCATCTGCCGATCTGGAAACCGATTACCAGGCGGCGAGTGACCACCTGTCTCTGGTACAGACAGCGATGCGTCAGCAGGAAAAAATTGACCGCTATCAGGCTGATGTCGAAGAGCTGACATTCCGCCTGGAAGAACAGACCGAAGTGGCGGAAGAAGCCGCAGAACAGCTGGCGGAATATGAAGAACGCAACCATGTTGCGGAAGAGGAAGTCGATGAACTGAAAAGCCAGCTGGCCGATTACCAGCAGGCACTGGACGTTCAGCAGACCCGCGCCATTCAGTATCAGCAGGCATTACAGGCGCTGGAACGCGCCAAAGCCGTGTGTCAGCTGCCGCAGCTGGATATTGATTCACTGGATGAATGGCTGGAAACCTTCCGCGCCCGCGAAGAGCAGGCAACCGAATCCCTGTTAGGGCTTGAGCAGAAAATGAGTGTGGCACAGGCTGCACACAGTCAGTTCTCTCAGGCGTATGAGCTGGTGAAATCCGTTGTGGGTGAAGTCAGCCGCAGCGAAGCTTATCAGACTGCCCGCGAATTACTGCGTGACCTGCCGTCACAGCAGATGATGGCTGACCGCGTACAACCGCTGCGTCAGCAGTTATCAGAACTCGAACAGCGCCTGCACAGTCAGCACAATGCACAGAAATCGCTGGATGATTTCTGTAAGCGCATCGGGCAGCAGATTGAGGCTGACGGGCTGGATGAGATGCTGATGACCCTTGAGGCGCAGCAGGAAAGCCTGAGTGTCAGTGTCAGCGAAAGCGGCGAACGCCGTATGGAAATGCGTCAGCAGACTGAACAGCTGAAACAGCAGATCCAGTCCCTGACCGTCAAAGCCCCGGCGTGGCTGGCGGCGCAGGAAGCCCTGACGCAACTGTGTGAGCAGTCACATGAGACGTTCACCAGCGCTAATGATGTCACGGAATACATGCAGCAGTTGCTGGAGCGTGAGCGCGAAGTGACTGTTGAGCGTGATGAAATCGCGCTGAAAAAAGCACAGCTGGAAAAAGACATTGAACGGCTCAGTCAGCCGAGTGGCGCGGAAGACAGCCGTATGCTGGGGCTGGCAGAGCGTTTCGGCGGTATATTGCTGTCGGAAATCTATGACGATATTACGATTGATGACGCACCGTATTTCTCCGCCTTATACGGCCCTGCACGTCATGCGATTGTGGTGCCGGATCTCAGCGCCGTTCGTCCGATGCTGGATGCCCTCGACGATTGCCCGGAAGACCTCTATCTGATTGAAGGGGATCCGCAATCCTTTGATGACAGCGTCTTCACCACCGAAGAGCTGGAACGTGCGGTACTGGTGCGCAGCACCGATCGCCAGTGGCGTTACTCCCGTTTCCCGTCCGTGCCGCTGTTCGGCCGCGCGGCGCGGGAAAATCAGCTGGCAGTGCTGGAACATGAACGGGATGAGCTGGCAGAACGCCTGGCGACACTCTCTTTCGATGTCCAGAAAATGCAGCGTGCCCATCAGGCATTCAGCCGTTTCGTCGGTAAAAATATCTCGGTGGCCTTTGAGGCTGACCCGGAAGCGGAAATCCGCACACTGAATCAGCGCCGTAATGAGCTGGAGCGCGAGCTGGCACAGTTTGAGGATCAGACTGCCGTTGCCCGTCAGCAGTACGCGCAGATCAAAGAAAACCTGAGCATCCTTAACCGCCTGATCCCGAATACTGCTCTGCTGCTTGATGAAACCCTGGCAGATCGCGCGGATGAGATCCGCGATGCACTGACAGATGCACAGGAGTCTGCCCGTCATATTCAGCAGTACGGCACGGCGCTGCGCAAACTGGAGCCGATGGTTACTGTTCTCCAGAGTGATCCGGAGCAGCACGAAGCCCTGATCCGCGATTACGAAAACGCGAAACAGGTGCAGCAGCAGGCCCGTCAGCAGACGTTTGCCCTTGAAGAAGTCGCACAGCGCCGTCAGCACTTTAACTATGGCGGATCCGCAGGCATGCTGACAGAAAATGCCGATCTTAATGACAAACTGCGTCAGCGTCTGGAGCATGCGGAATCGGATCGTAGCCGTACACGTGAGATGCTGCGTCAGCAGCAGACCAAATGTGCGGAGTTCAATCAGGTTCTGGCCTCACTGCGCAGCTCGTATGAAACCAAATCGGACATGCTGCGCGAACTTGAGCGCGAAATGAGCGAGATTGGTGTTCAGGCAGATGCCAATGCGGAAGAGCGTGCCCGTGTGCGCCGTGATGAACTGTACAACCAGGTCAGCCATAACCGCGCCCGTATCAATCAGCTGGAGAAACAGCTGGGGATCGGGGAATCGGAAATGGATAACCTGCAAAAACGTCTGCGCAAAGCAGAGCGCGATTACCAGCAGATCCGCGGGCAGGTCGTCACTGCCAAAGCGGGCTGGTGTGCCGTGATGCGGATGGTGAAAGAGAGTGGTGTTGAGCGCCGTCTCCACCGCCGTGAACTGGCCTATGAAGATGCAGATACACTGCGCTCTATGTCGGATAAAGCCCTCGGGGCATTGCGCCAGGCAGTGGCAGATAATGAACATCTGCGTGATGCACTGCGTCTGTCTGAAGATCCGAAGCGTCCGGAACGCAAAGTACAGTTCTTTATCGAAGTGTACCGTCATCTGCGTGAACGTATCCGCCAGGATATTATCAAAACCGATGATCCGATCGATGCCATTGAACAGATGGAAATCGAGCTGTCCCGCCTGACTGACGAACTGACTGCCCGTGAACAGAAACTGGCGATCAGCTCGAAAAGTGTGGCCAATATTATCCGCAAAACGATTCAGCGCGAACAGAACCGCATCCGCATGCTCAACCAGGGGTTGCAGGCCGTGGCCTTCGGCCAGGTGAAAGGGGTGCGGCTGAATGTGAATATCCGTGAAAGCCACGCCATACTGCTGGATGTGCTGTCCGAAGAGCATGAGCAGCATCAGGACTTGTTCGCCAGCCAGCGTCTGACCTTCTCTGAAGCGATGGCGAAACTCTATCAGCGCCTGAATCCTCAGGTGGATATGGGGCAGCGTTTGCCGCAGACAATCGGTGAGGAGCTGCTGGATTACCGTAACTATCTTGAACTGGATGTGGAAGTCAACCGTGGTTCTGACGGCTGGCTGAAAGCTGAAAGCGGTGCATTATCCACCGGTGAGGCGATTGGTACAGGCATGTCCATTCTGGTGATGGTGGTGCAGAGCTGGGAAGAAGAATCCCGCCGCCTGCGAAGCAAAGATATTTCACCATGTCGTCTGCTGTTCCTGGACGAAGCGGCACGTCTGGATGCGAAATCTATTGCTACGCTGTTTGAACTGTGTGACCGCTTACAGATGCAGCTGATTATCGCAGCACCGGAAAATATCAGTCCGGAGAAAGGAACAACGTACAAACTGGTGCGTAAAGTCTTCAATAATCAGGAACATGTGCATGTGGTGGGACTGCGCGGCTTCGGCCGGCCGGAACCCGAACCGGAAGCGCTGCCTGAACCGGTGACGGAACAAGAGGATGACGGGGAAGAAGAGCAGAATTAATTCTTTCCTCCCGGTTCTTTTCTGAAACGGATAAGCGTATTCCTGCGCTTATCCGTTTTTTATATCAGCGTATTGCAAGGAAAAGCCATGCCATCGTCAGTGATATGCCGGCTGACAACGGGGACTCAGTTAAGGCTTTCTTCTGTCTGTGCAGATTCTGGTTCGTCTTGTTTTTCCGGCATCTGCGGGTCAGGGGTGGCCGGAGAGGACGGGTCACCCGGGACTGTGAAAGAATCGGTTGCCCTGACATATATCAGGGGGCCCCGGTAGCCCGGGTCATTGCACATAGCCTCCGTGGCCTGCTGTTCGTGCTCTGAGAGACAATTATTGAGCATATTGACATGGGCCTTTCCGGACAGGTCGGTGATGCCTTTCGGCAGGCTGGTCAGCCGGTTATTCGGGCATAACAGTATATCCAGATCTGCCGGCAGCGCCGGCAGTCTGGTCAGTTGGTTATTCCTGCACAACATCTCCTGTAGCCGGTCAGGCAGCGGAGGCAGGCTGGTCAGCTGGTTATCATTGCACTTCAGACTACGCAGCGCTTTTGGCAGCTCCGGCAGGTAGGTCAGCTGGTTGTTATTGCAATGCAGCAGCTGCAGCGTGTCCGGCAACTCCGGCAGGTAGGTCAGCTGGTTATCATTGCACTGCAGACTACTCAGCGCTTTTGGCAGCGGCGGCAGGTGGCTCAGTTGGTTATCATTGCACTGCAGACTACGCAGCGCTTTTGGCAGCTCCGGCAGGTAGGTCAGCTGGTTGTTATTGCAATGCAGCAGCTGCAGCGTGTCCGGCAACTCCGGCAGGTGGGTCAGCTGGTTATTTTCGGCATACAGCACCTGTAACCCTTTCGGCAGCACCGGCAACTCGTACAATGGCATGTCGTTAAGGCTTAGTGTGGTAATATCCGGCGGCAGATGGTCAGGTAAAGAGGTGAGAAAAAGCTTGTTCAGATTAAGCGTTGTCTTGCCATTATCCAGGCAATCACGCATTTTCTTTACCGCATCAGCGCGGTGGCCAGACTCACTTTCCGGCGCAGCCTTTTGCCATGCAGACCAGATTATTTCATAATCCCGGGCACTCTCCCGGATGGTATATTCGTCATGTACCATTATCCACCGGGGGATAAAGTGGTGTGTACTGTGCCCCGGATATTTCACGGCATAATTTCCGGTATCATCAAAGGTGACTGACAGCATCTCCTGTCTGTTTTCGTCCAGAATACAGGCGTAGTTTTCCCCGTTCCGGCCGGTCTGAACGTTGTCCGCAAATCCGTCATACGCGAGCGCTCTGAGCCGTTCAAATCTGCCGATCATTTTCTCCCGGTTTGTGTTGTCCGGCGGGTGACAAATCAGCCGGATGAGATCCAGCGCTTCCTGCTTGTTCGTTGAACAGAAAAAGGCCTTAATTTTTTCCCACAGACTCATCTCCGGCGGGGTATCAGAGTCGGCTATAGTTTTAATGCGATTGTGGCTGATTGAGGCAGAAAAATATCCGCTTCCAACTTGAAAGGACATAATAAATACTCTCTTTAAATTGATATCCCGGGTCTGTCCGGCAATATCAAGGATTAATGGGAGAATATCGTAGCTGTCCGCCTCTGTATTCCACAATAAGGTCATTAGCTGGTTAGGGCTTGTTGCAAATAATGAATTAGCCTGTTTTTCAATCAAGGATTATTCATTATCGTCACAAGCCCTTTTATATCAGCGTTGTGAATCTAAAACTTCGTTGTTATTCACAACATCCTGCGCTTTGGTATAACTCTCAATCAGTAACTGATAGGCCGGAAAAATCTGCGTGTAGGCCTGTGCCCATTCTGCTGCATCGGTACGGTTCCAGGTTTTTTGCAGCTCAGAAGCTACCGCCGCAGTATCCATCGGCACCACACCGGCCTGAACGACACGCGCCAGCGTGATTTCCTGCGCCATTTTGGTATAGGTACCGGAAGCATCAATCACCGCAAAGACCTGATAACCATCAGCCACAGCGCTGATGGCCGGGAATGCCATACAGACGCTGGTGATAGTACCGGCAATGATTAACTGCTTCTTACCGGATGCTTTCACCGCCGCCACAAACTCCGGGTTATCCCAGGCATTAATTTCACCTTTACGCGCAATATACTGAGCATGCGGCGCATTCTGATGAATTTCCGGGATAAGCGGACCATTCGGCCCTTGCGGAACGGAGGCGGTGGTGATCACCGGGATATTAGCGAGTGTGGCCATTTTTGCCAGTACGGCAGCTCTGGCGCGTAATTCAGTCATCGGCATATCGCCGACAGTCTGGAACAATCCGCTTTGATGGTCGATTAACAGCATCAGTGCATCATCAGGATTAATAACTGGCCGCTGGCCATTAAAGTTTGCCGGATTACTCATTTTAAAATCCTCACATATGATAGTTTGATGGTGATTTTTGTTTAAACAGTGTGTTTCTCAGAAACGCTCTGTTGTGCGGATTAAAATTAATCCATAAGCGAAAAGCTGAGTAGTGCGGATATTGATAAACAATGTTCTGAATTCAGAACAATAATATGATTGTCAGCGGCGATAACGCGGCGGGGATTACCGGCAGTGTGATCGGAATAACGTTAATATAAAACCGGAATGGTTAGATTTTCACTCCGTGTGATAGATACAAGAAATTAAGGATATACAATGCGTAAACTGACCCTCACTCTGAGTGCGCTGGCACTCGCGCTGAGCCTCAACAGTGTGGCTGATGCCAAAGTGTACATGCCGGAAAAAGTCAGTGACGGCGTGACCGCTGCTCAGCTGGCGCAGCAGCATGCCATTCACTGGATTTCGGTTGAACAGATTGAAGAGAGCCTGAAAGGGCAGCCGCCGATGGCAGTGGGCTTCGATATTGACGACACTGTATTATTCTCAAGCCCGGGTTTTTACCGCGGTAAACTGGAATACTCCCCGAACGACTACAGTTATCTGAAAAACCCGGAATTCTGGGAAAAAATGAATAATGAATGGGATAAATTCAGCATGCCGAAAAAATCCGGTATGGATCTGGTGCAAATGCATCTGAAACGTGGCGACACCGTATATTTCATCACCGGACGCAGCAAAACCAAAACAGAAACAGTGACTAAATATGTGCAGGAAGGGCTGCGTATCCCGGCGGATAAAATGAATCCGGTTATTTTTGCCGGTGATGAAGAAGGGCAGAATAATAAAGTCAGCTGGATGCGTGATCACAAACTGAAAATTTATTACGGTGATGCGGATGCTGATATTGCGGCTGCACGCGAACTGAATATCCGGGGGATCCGCGTATTACGCGCATCAAACTCCTCGTACCAGCCGCTGCCTAAAGCGGGTCAGTTCGGTGAGGAAGTGGTGATTAATTCCGAATATTAATGATAATCTGTCAATCATATAAAAACTCCGCTGCATGGCGGAGTTTTTTGTCTGTATTACCGGCAACGGGTTGTTTATCCGGATAAAACGCAGAGAATGAGATGTATTTCATAACAGGAAATACCGGTATTTTCGCAATTAATGCGGTGTATTCATCTTAAAAAGATGTATTTACGCCTTTTTTCTGCAATATTTTTGTTATCCTATTTTCAATTATTCTCTGGCAGGTAAAATCAGCAGGGAAGTCATTTAAACGAAGTATTTACTATACTGACCATAAGCATTAACAATTGGCCGGAACAGACATAATAAAAAATAAGAGAGGGATGTTATGGTGACGGGAGTTAAAAAAGTTGTTCCCATTTCCGCCATGATAGGAACACTGTTACTGACGCCTGTTTCGTGGGCCTCAACAGCACCGGTAACGCATCTGAACGAAGCAGATGCCAAAGTGGAAAATCTGAAAGCATTTTCACAATCACCTGAAAATACAGAAACGCAGCCCGCAGAGCCGGTGCCCGGTGTGACTGCACTGCCCCTGAACGATGTCGCTGACCGTATCCGCCGTGAAGTCCCGGCGGCAACCCCATTACTGTATACTGATACACTGACGAATATTTATGCGGAACATCAGCTGAAACCGCTGTGGACCGATGAAAAAGCCCGCCTGTCTCTGGAAAATCAGCTGGCGGAAGCCGCACTTGCCGGATTCCAGCCGCAGTTTTCGGCCTGGCTGAATGCTCTGGCACAACCGGATCTGTCTCCGCTGGCACGGGATATGATTTTAACGGATGCGGCACTGGGTTATCTCTATTACCTCGATAACGTGAGCAGCAAAGGCGATAAATGGCTGTACGGTGCCCGTCCGTTCACGTTTGCGGCGGTCAGTGCCCCGTCACTGGCACGGCTGAATACAGCGGTACATAACGGCACACTGGCGGCATTTACAGACGCACTGTTACCGGTGAATAAGATGTATCAGCCGATGCGCAAAGCGATGCTGACAGAGCTGACGGATACCGCGCCGTGGCCGGAAATGGTGATTAACCGCACATTACGTCCGGGGGAAAGTCATGAATCCGTCGGGGCACTGCGTGAGATCCTGCACCGCTTTAATCTGATCTCTGCCAATGACATGATGAGCGCCGGTGCTGCTTACGATAAAACGCTGGTGGCGGCGGTTAAACAGTTTCAGCTGCAGCATGGCCTGGAAGCCGATGGTATCATCGGCAAACAGACCCGTGAGTGGCTGAATAAGACACCACAGATGCGGGCTGCCATTATGGCGGTGAATATTCAGCGCCTGCGCATTACGCCGGACAATGAGCCGACCGCTATTCTGGTTAATATTCCGGATTTTTCCCTGTATTTCTATGTGGATAATAATCTGATCCTGGAATCCAGAACCATTGTCGGCCGCGCTGAGCGTAAAACACCGATTATGTCCAGCGCCCTGAATAATGTGGTGATTAATCCGCCGTGGACGGTTCCGCCGACCATGAGCCGTCAGGATGTTGTGCCGCGCGGCAGGGCTGATCCAAGTTACTTCAGCAGTCGTGGTTACACCATCTATAACGGCTGGAGTAACAACGCCTCTGTGGTTGATCCGTACAGCATTGACTGGAGCGTTATCACGCCGTCAAACTTCCCGTACCGGATAACCCAGGCACCGGGCCCGTCCAATTCACTGGGACGTTATAAATTCAATATGCCGAACTCAGAGGCGATTTATCTGCACGATACCCCGAACCACAGCCTGTTTAATAAAAACATGCGGGCTATCAGTTCCGGCTGTGTGCGGGTGAACAAAGCCAAAGATCTCGCGGCGATACTCCTTGGTGATGCGGGCTGGAACGAAACCCGCGTGGATGGAGCACTGAAAGCGGGCAGTACCCGTTATGTCTCTATCCCGAACCGTATTCCGGTTTATCTCTATTATCAGACTGCCTGGGTAAATGCGGAGAATATCCCGCAATATCGCGCGGATATTTACCGTTACGATGACAGCAGCCTGAAAGGTATTGATAAATTAACGGATATCACGCCTTTCCTGATAAAAATCTGATCTTATGAAGCCGTTTATTTATTAAGAATAAACGGCTTTTTTTGTTGAAATATAATTAACCGGAAAACGGTGCCGGGATAAAAATAATGGATGGCACAATATTATATCCGGTCATTCCGTTAATTAACTAAAAGTGATTAAATTTGCCCTATTTCAGTACGCGGCAAAAGCTCAGCGGATGCGGCATCGGACCCGCTGTACACCGTATGTTCACGAAAATGTCGGCGGAGTTTACTTTCTGCGTAAAAATGTGTTTTTTTATTTGACTCCGGGGGATTGAATCGGTAAAAAATAGACGGTCAGTTTTGTTTATTGCTGTTTTCTTCATATTGACGTTAATATTGAAATAACCTGACAAAAATTTACAGAAATAGACAAAACCGATCCGCTGCGGGTCTGAACGGTGAACACTATTATCGCTGTCCGGCCATGTAATATTTAATCAGATAAAGAGTGATTACCGTCAATGGATATAATTGATAATAACCGCCGTAAATGGCTGGGTTTTGGTGCGGCGGCGCTGGGGTTGGCTTTATTACCGAATCACGCATTTGCGTCCCTGACCACACCCCGGCCGAAAATTTTGCGGTTTGAAAACCTCAATACCGGTGAATTTTTAAAAGCAGAATTTTTTGACGGTAAACGTTATAACCGCTCTGAACTGGCCCGCCTGAACAAGCTGTTCCGCGACCATCGCAGTAATAAAGTTAAAACGATTGACCCGCACCTGTTTGATCAGATGTATCTGTTACAGGTGATGATGAATATCAATAAACCAATCCAGCTGGTATCCGGTTACCGTTCACTGGTCACCAACAATGAACTGCGCAGAACCACCTCCGGTGTGGCAAAGAAAAGTTATCACACCCGTGGTCAGGCAATGGATTTCCGTATTCCGGGCATCCAGTTAAGTCAGGTGCGCAAAGCTGCTCTGAAAATGCGGGCGGGTGGTGTGGGCTATTATCCGTCCAGTAATTTCGTTCATATGGATACAGGACCGGTCAGAACGTGGTAATCTGTTGTTATTACCCGCTTTAACCGGAGTTTTGTGTCATGCAATATCATATTATTCCTGTCACCGGCTTTATGCAGAACTGCACCCTGATCTGGTGTGATGAAACAAAAGCTGCTGCCATTGTCGATCCCGGCGGTGAAGCACCGCGTCTTATCCGTGAAATTGAACAACGCGGCCTGAAACTGGAAAAAATCCTTCTGACTCACGGTCATTTTGACCATGTCGGCGCAACCGCTGACGTGGCAGAGCACTTTAATGTGCCGATCGTCGGCCCGCAAAAGGAAGATGCATTCTGGATTGACGGACTGATTCAGCAGAGCCAGATGTTTGGTGTGGAGCCGTGTCGTGCATTTACCCCGGATCAGTGGCTGGAAGAGGGCGACAAGGTCACCGTCGGCAATCTTGAGCTGGATGTGCTGCATTGCCCCGGTCATACACCGGGTCATGTTATTTTTGTGGATAAGCAGGACAAACTGATCTCAATGGGTGATGTGCTGTTCAGAGGGGGTGTCGGCCGCAGTGATTTCCCGCGCGGTAATCATCAGGATCTGATCCGTTCAATTAAAGAAAAAGTGCTGCCGCTGGGGGATGAGTACCGTTTTATCCCGGGCCATGGCCCGATGTCCACACTCGGGGAAGAGCGCCGCACCAATCCGTTCTTACAGGATGAGCAGCCGGTCTGGTAAGCAATATTCTTGCAGAAATAAAAATGCCTGACACCGTCAGGCATTTTTTATGGCTAAAACGAAATTACAGCACCGCGACAATGGCTTCGCACAGCGGAACCATATTTTCCAGGGTCAGACCGGCAACGTTAATACGACCGGAGCTGACAGCATATACTGCATAGTCATCACGCAGACGCGCAACCTGTTCTTTGGTCAGGCCACTGAAAGAGAACATACCGTTCTGGCGGATAATAAAGCTGAAGTCCTGCTTCGCGCCTTTTTCCTGCAGGGTGTTCACAAAGAGCTGACGCATACGCTTGATACGCTCACGCATGGTGGTCAGTTCCTGAATCCACTCTTCTTTCAGTTCCGGATCAGACAATACTGTCGTTACCACCGCACCACCGTGTGACGGCGGGTTAGAGTAGTTAGTACGGATCACGATCTTGATCTGGCTGAACGCGCGATCGGCAGTGTCCGGATCAGCGGCAACCAGAGTGCAGGCACCGACACGTTCGTTGTACATGCCGAAGTTTTTAGAATAAGAACTGGCAACCAGCATCTCAGGATGGGATTTTGCGAAAATACGCAGCCCCTGAGCATCTTCATCCAGACCGGCCGCAAAGCCCTGATAAGCGAAGTCGAAGACCGGCAGCAGACCTTTTTCTTTTACCAGAACAGATAACTGTGCCCATTGTTCAGCTGTCGGGTCAATACCGGTCGGGTTATGGCAGCAGCCGTGCAGCAGGATCACATCACCGGCTTGTGCCGCTTCCAGGCTTGCCAGCATGCCATTGAAATCCAGGGCATGATTTTCGGCATCATAGTAATTGTACGTGCAGATTTCCAGACCGGCACCGGCAAAGATACCGTTATGGTTAGGCCAGGTCGGGTTGCTGATCCAGACACGTTTTGCGCTGGTTTGTTTAGCAATAAAATCAGCCGCGATACGCAGCGCACCGGTGCCGCCCGGTGCCTGTGCGGTACGGGCACGTTTGGCGGTGATGATATCGCTGTTATCACCGAACAGCAGTGCCTGAGTCACTGTCCCGAACTCAGGGATCCCGGTGATTGGCAGGTAGTTTTTCGTGGTTTCATTATCCAGCAGATACTTTTCCGCTTTTTTAACGCAGCTCAGTACCGGTGTTTTACCGGTTTCATCTTTGTAAACACCAATACCTAAATTGATTTTGTTTTCACGGGGGTCCTGACGGAAACTGTCAGCCAGACCTAAGATCGGGTCGGCAGGCGCGGCAGTAATATTCTCAAACATAGTTGTTGATCCCAATAGTATCTGATAATGCGGATAAGAGGACAGTCACAAGGTTATCAGGTTAACTCCCTGTAAATCATTTGCCAACTGTTTACAGAAAAAAGACGAAGATCTTGTGAAGTGGGTGACGTCTTGTTGAGGTTTGTATGAAAATACATCACAAAACGGGTTATATATCCAACGTCATTCAAGTTACAGGAAGACGGCAAAGGAAGACAGATGGGGAGCATACATTAGTATGTGACCCGGCTGGCTGAGTGCAGCCAACGAACCTGTAGTTTGAATGAATAAGGATATACAGATAACAAAAAACCCACGGCAAGCCGTGGGTTTTGTATTCATATTCAGCGTAAACGCTAAATCAGAACTGGTAGGTCAGACCTAAACCAACAACGTCACCGGTGTTGATTTTCGCACCGCGGGTGAAGTCATTGTTGTCCAGCAGGTTGATTTTGTAATCAACAACTGCAGACATGTTTTTGTTGAAGTAGTAGTAAGCACCCAGGTCGATATATTGAACCAGATCTTCGTTACCTTTAGTACCGTTGCTCCCGCGTCTTCTGAAGTCCCTCAACCCCCGGTAAATCAGACTTTAATCCGAAAAAAATCCGAAGGTACTCTGCGGGTTCTCCGGAATACCCTGCAGCAGAAAATTTTTGTACTTTTGCACGCTGTTATATCGCTGTTTTCCTCAGTAACACGTATTCCCGTCAACTCAGAATTAATGTTATATCAAGCCATATCACCCCGCACATCAGTCCGCAGTGACAGTGTTCCGTCGGGTATGGTGCAGCAACGTGATGTCTGTCGGGGCAGGTAAGCGCGGTTTCTGGTGCGGAAACGGAACGGTCTGAACACACTAAGACGGGGATAACTCAGCTCTCCGGGATGTCCGGATAGCTCATAGGTTTGGTTCTTCTGAACAACAGAAACCACAGACATAAAAAAGCCGGTTAAACGCAACCGGCATGAAAAACATAAGCTTTTAAGTAAAATGGTCGCACTAAATAATGCAATTACAAATATACAGAGTATTTTCGCTAAAATCTAACATAAAATGCGTGTTCTGAATTTAAAAATAACCCTATACGTTTTTCCCTGCCGTGTTTTCATCATGGTGACGCGCGGTACCATTTCACGGTTAATGGTTCATCTGAACGGGCGGTGCTGACATCAGAAGCAGGCGGCGGGTCAATCATGCAGGATGAAACAGTAAGAAAATGTAACCTTAAATTAAATAAAAGCTAAACAAAAGCGATATTTTGATCAGTTTCTGGTCGTTTTGTTTGTTGTCAATCGCGGCATGGATTACTCTTAATAGGTGTTGATTAGGAGACATTGTGAAAGATATAAATTTTATTGTAGGTCAGAATATCCGCAGCTTAAGACACCGTAACGGTATGACAACGAAAGCACTAGCAAATCAGCTGGGAATATCCCCGCAACAGATATCAAGGTATGAGCGGGGAATCAATAAAATAGATGCCGGTATTGTATTTAAGATAATAAATATATTTGGTGTTCCTTATGAGGCTTTATTCCCGGAACCGGAAACTGAGGATTTTTCTCAGACAAAAGCATCACTTATGTATATGGATCCAATGCTATTCCATAATGAGTATCAGTCTTATTAGTTTAACGTAATCAACTCCCGGCATGCGAAGACGCTCAGTGCTGAGTTAATGGTATAAAAAAATAGCCCGAAACCGTGGGGGAAACGGGCTGAAAGAGTTGGTATAAATTGGAATAATAGTAAGAAAAGTGATTGAATCTGATATAAGAACAATCTTAGTGATAGTAACGGGATAAACTTAAACAAAGGTTAAATACCCTGTCAAATACCAGGGTTTTATCCCCGGATAATCCATCGCAAAGCCTGCTCACTGAGCAGGTTTTTTTTATCGTGCTCAACCGACGATTGCTGATTCAAACTCATTAATAAAAAACGGAAAATCCATCGTATTTTCTGACCATACAAGGGCGTTTTTACTCAGTTCATGATAGTTATTAATGATATGGTGAATCGCATCCATACAATCAGAAGGTGATATAAGTTTAATTGATGTTAATTTATCATCAGTCGGATCATAGACATCATAGGGAAAGTCAATATTGATATTTGTTTTTTCTTTATACTCATCCGGTAAGAGAGTCGGTTTTATGGCTATACCGCTATATTCATTTTTAATAGCTTCCGGTTGCCCGTCAATCAATGGATATATAACAGGGATCCCATGAGACATTGCTTCGATGCAGGAAAGGCCAAAAGCTTCAGTCACCGGCGTACTGAGGTATATATCGATTTCATCATAAAAATCAGTCATATCAGACTGATAACCTATGAACATGACATTTTTTTGTAGTGAAAGACGTTCTGTGAGCTTCTCAAGTTCTTTCCTGTTGTCACCGGCACCAGCAATAATCAGGAATGCATTAACGCCATTATCTAACAGTTCTTTTACCGTCAGTATGGATATCCCGATACCTTTGATCCCAACCAGTCTTGATGCGGTCCCGAGAACAATTTTTTCATCAGATATTTCTCTCGGTTCCGGTGATATCGGCATATTCAGCCTGTTGAGAACAACGTTGATATCCTTATTGAAATTATATCGCAACTGGATGATTCTTTTAGACGCGTTGCTGTTGGATATAACGCTGTCGATATTTTTGAAAAAGTCATCTGTTTTTTTATTTTGCGGATATCGCCACCCGCATCCGCAATCATAATATATTTTCTTACATTTTATTTCACTCAGGTCTATACGTGGCATAAAATCCCATATGACTAAGATATCAGGCTGTAACGTGTTTATTCTGGCAATAAGGACTTTTTTTCGTAAGGCAGTCGGGTATTTTATATTGACGTTGTTAAAAATTCTGTTAGCGAAGGTAATTTTTTTATCGTCAAATAAGTCAGATATTTTGTCATCAATTCTGTTACTACAGCATATAATTGTGTTATCAAACTGACTATTCTCTATAAACATAGAAAAGCGTTTTTCAACACCACCAAAACCGGAGAGGTTAATCAGATGGGCAACTTTCATTTTTACTCCAGATAGATATTACTGACATGGCATTAATAGCCTGCCATCTTTAACTATTTTACTTATGGGTGTTATATTTTGTTAATTCATTACCGGCATTATTGATAGTGTCCGGAGACGGACAGATTATTGCCGGGGCGTTTTATACAGGGAATATTTAATACGCCATCCGGTTTTTACGGTGCAACAGGATGATTAGTTTTAGGGTTCGGGCCAAATCTGTTGTCCCCGGGATGGCTATCCAGACAAGAAAATACAAAAATAATAATACCACCAAAGGGTATTAATAAGGCCAATAACCACCAGCCTGATCTGCCGGTATCATGTAAACGACGGACTGTTACCGAAAGAGAGGGAATAAATGTCACAATGATATAAATCACAAAAAATACCGTTAATACAAGACTAATGGTATTAAAATCCCGCGAGTAAAGATCTGAAAAATAAAGTGTAGCAAGATAAAGAGAAACGATAATTGCGTTGTTAATCAGAGTAAACATCCAATACTCTTTTCGTCTGGCTCTGCCTTTAAAGTTAAAGTAGTTAATATTAATAGCGTATGAGTACCAATCCATATATTTACCATTACCTGAAATTATAAGGGGCGGGAATATATATAATGAGTAATCAGATGTAAATTATTTTAATGTAAGATTGTATTAATACTAATTGTATTAGTAAAAAAGGAAAATATCAGCACACTTCAGATCTAAGACTCGCATTAAAATTGCACCATTCCCGGGCTTATTGCAAAAATGGCCAGAGTGAAAAATACGCACGTTATTGATTGCTTCCTCATGATAAGCGATATGCGTAAATGAGTTCAAAGGGAAACGACCCGCAGATACAGAGACTGGCGGTATCGCCGTGGCTGATTCAGAAATGGCATAACATAATGAAATAAAAACAAAACAGCAGAATATAATGTTTTTATCCGGTTATGTCGCCTGCGGCAGAGCGGAAAGCACGGATTGTTTGTATGATTTTGATGATACTTTATTTTTATTGTTATTATTCATGTTGTTATAGCGCTTTTTTATTTTGTTACATATTTTATTTCTGTGTTCACCAAAGAAAAGCTTATTTTATTTATTATTTACAGTGAGTTATCGCGTTATCTTAAAAAAACAGGATGGTTTGTCATTTTTATATTCCGGATTATTACACCGCCAACGTCTTAATTGGATTAATGAGTAGTCTGATATTCTGTTTTTTGGGATTGCATTGACCTGAGTCACTCATTCTGTGAGGTTCGGACTTTCCTCCGGATCTTTACAGATCGATAAGTGAAATTTATTATCCCGCGGTTCAGCACCATGTGTATTGACTGATAACAGCACATGGTGCAGGCATGTCAGGTGGGCGTCAATCGAAGTATTGTCAATATAGTCCGGCCATTATCCGGGCGGATCGTTTTTGTTCTCTCTGCGGACGTCCGGGTAACGACTGTCCGTGACTGTTACTGTACGGAGTTGTTGTGGTTCCTTCTCTTTCTGATCTGCTGCCGGGCAATTCCGGACTGGTCTTTACCTGTAAAATCGGGCGGCTGCCGGAAAACACTTTCCGGGTGACCGCGTTCACCCTGGATGAAACACTTTCTGCCTTATTTTCCTTATCCGTTTCTGCCGTCAGTCTGCTGCCGTCCGTCGATTTTCAGGCCTGTCTCGGCTTTGCCGCCTCACTGACAGTCACCCGCAACGGCGTTAAGGTCCGTACCGTGCAGGGACTGCTGGCTTCCGCCGAACAGGGTAATACCGATGGCAACAAAACCTGGTATCAGTTTGTTATCCGCCCGGAAATGTGGATCATGACGCTCAATCAGGACAGCCGCATTTTCCGCCAGCAGTCCGTACCGGAAGTCCTCGCCACCCTGCTGAATGAGGCGCATGTCAAAAATGACCTGAAATTTTATGACGGCGCACTGCACGGGAAGCGGGATTACATCACCCAGAAGCGGGAATCCGCTTATGATTTCTGGTGTCGTCTGGCCTTTGAGGAAGGGATTAACTTCTGGTCCGAGGAAGGCCCGAAACTGTTTTACAGTGACAGTCATCTCGGCATGACAGCGGGTATTCACCTGACCTACAACCCGCAGGCGGATACAGACACCCGTGACAGCACGGCATTCTCCTGGCGCTATGCCGAACAGTTATGCGGTGATATTCAGATCCACAAAGATTACAACCCGCAGAATCCCTCCTATCCCCTTGAACATCAGCTGACCGGGGATGTTCACCGGCAACACACCACCTTTGAAAGCTACGGCCGTTTTCAGCAGGATGAGCAGGGCGGTTACTTTACGATGCTGCGCTATGAGCAATCCCAGAATGAGCGTCAGACCGGCAGTGCGGGCACCAACTGCTTTGCGCTGAGGCCGGGTAAACTCTTTACCCTGAAAAACCACCCGTCAGCAGCCATGAATCAGTCGTGGCAGGTGATCAGTGTCAGTCACCGGGGTGTGCAGCCCCTGGCGGACAACAGCGGCGGTGAGGGGACCACCTTCAGTAATACCGTGCAGTTTATCCCGGGCGCTCAGGAATGGCGTCCGCCGTTCCGCTATAAACCGACCGCTGACGGTAACGAGCTGGCAACGGTCGTCGGGCCGCCGGGGGAGGAAATTTATACCAACGCTGATGGCGCAGTCACGGTCCGTTTTCACTGGGACCGGCGCGGCAGGCCTGATCACAGCGCCTCCTGCTGGGTGCGGGTGGCTCACGGCTGGAACGGGGACGGTTTCGGGTTTATGTCGATCCCGCGTATCGGGCAGGAAGTGATTATTTCTTACCTTAACGGGGATATCGATTGCCCGATCATCACCGGCTGCACGTATAACGGGCGCAACAGCCCGCCGCTGACCCTGCCGGTCGAGAAAACCCGCACCACGTTCCGCACGAAAACCCATAAAGGAGAGGGCTTTAACGAGCTGCGGTTTGAGGATAAAGACGGGAGTGAAGAGATTTACCTCCATGCCCAGCGGGATAATAACATCCATATTAACCACAACAAAACCCAGCATATCGGACATGATGAAGTGCATACCGTGGTGAATGATCGTAAGCACAAGGTATGTCATGACGAATTTATTCATGTCACGAATGAGCAGACGCTGAACATCGGTGTGAATCAGTTTGAGCAGATAGGTAAAGACCGTATCACCCGGATTGATAACAGCTGGAAAGAAGTGA
Organism: Chrysopa pallens; assembly: GCA_020423425.1. NCBI lineage: Eukaryota > Metazoa > Arthropoda > Insecta > Neuroptera > Chrysopidae > Chrysopa > Chrysopa pallens. The sequence goes on from JAEMTY010000022.1 coordinate 128,424, forward strand.
TCCGGGCCGGGCATTTTCAGGAAGTGGGTGAAAACAAACAGAGTGTTGTGCAGGGCGATTATACATTAACCGCCGGAGACGGTATTCACACGCACACCCGTGTGCATACGCTGCAGGCAGGCGACACTGTTCTTATCAGAGGAAAAGCCGGCTCCATTCAGCTGGACGGGCAGGGCGTGACGATCACCGGAAATATTACCCTGAAAGGTCCGGTGTCAATCGCCGCAGGTGCGCCGGGAACGGTTGTTTTACCGGAAGCGGCGGTGAATGAAGGACTGCCGCTGGCGGAAGACTGCCGGGCAAAAGCCATGAAGAAAGGGGCGTCATGATGCCGGTCTCTCAGGCTGTTTTCCGGGCGTATTGGGTGGCGCAGTGCCGCTATACCCGGGATGACATGCAGTTCAGTGGGGTAATGGCCGTGGCGGGGGCGGACAGGGATCAGGCCATCCGCAATATGCGCCGGTATTTTTCAGCGCAGCCGGAACACTACAGTGCCGCTCAGTACGATACCCTGGAGCCGCTGACAGCGTATGCCGGAGAGAGTCAGCAGCCGGAGTTACCGTTACTGCGGCAGGTTATCCGCCAGCATGATGAGGGAATGCCCGCCGTATTAACCGGTGAACATAATCTGACCTGTCCGCTGCCGTCGGAAAACGGTGATATTCATTATCAGCCGGGCCCGCCGGGGTTTATCCCGGGTATCCCGCTTTTTGCGGTGATCGACAGCGGTGAATATCACCGTCAGACCGGACAGCACCTTGTTCCGGTGCTGCTCGGTACTCACCTGCCGTGGCAGTCGCTGTATCAGGGGGAAACGCAGGAAAGTCTTGCCGACCGTGCGCCGTATCTGGTGCAAATCCGTGCGGATCGTGCGGGGAAACAGTTTCTGGCTCATTGTCAGAAACTGCCGGATAAAGCCGCCGCCGGGTTTTTTATCAGCAGCAGCAAACCCTTTCCGGAAATGCACCGGCAGTTACGCAGGATGACGTATCTGCGAAATCAGGTCACCGGCAGCTGGAGTTTTTTCCGGTTTTATGATGTCCGCCATTTTATTCCCTTTGCTGAATCACTGACACACGGGCAGCTGCTCAGTGTCGCCGGGGGCGTGACGGCTTTTGCGGGGTACAGCCCGGCATATCCGGAGGGGGTGACCATCACCTTTTCTGCCGGTGTTACCGGTACGGGGCGGCGCGAAGCGCTGTTTATCAATGAGCGGCTTTACGGTCATTATGCCCGGCTGACCCTGATGAGTACCCTGGCAAAAACCCGGCAGCTGATTCAGCAGCACGGGGCCGGGTCCGCGCCGGAACAGGACGGCGGTGAAACCGTCTCCGACAGTTATCTTATCCGTGAAGCCAACCTGAGCTTTCTGGCGGGAGTCACCCGGATGCAGGCATTAATGTACCGGTTATCCGCCCGTTATCTGTGCCGTCACGATACCGCGCTCTGGGAACGTGCCTGTGAGCATGCACGGCCTTATCAGCACAACCAGGTGTTATTTACTTATCATTGTTATGCCTTTTGTATACAGGCGCAGGGAGTCCCCGTATGACCGGAAATGTAAATTCTGATCCTTCAACCCCGGAAGAGAAACACCTCCGTAAAATGGTGGAGGCGGTTAATCAGGCCGCGCCGCGCAATTTACCGGCAGATGCAGTGATTTGCCCGTGTGAGAATGAGCACCGTCCGGTCTATCCGGTGCGTTATGCCTATTCGAATTTATTCGGCGATAAAACTGCCAAAGCGGCGATGCCGCCACCGGTAAAGAAACTGCTGGAGCTCTGCCCGGCACAACCGGACATTGAAATATATTCCCCTGAAATGTGTACTGTTGAAGATACGGGAGGGTACAGCGCACGTCTGCTGCGTTCAGGATGGGTTTATGTCTTTGAAGAGGGAGAATACCCGACCAGGACAGATACAGAGGGACAACTACTGATTTTTAAACACACGGTTACCTATGCACATAACGGGCGTGTTTATGATGAGACGGATAATTCAGAAGAAGCGGGAAAGGCGGTAAAAGGCGGAGACGCTGATGAATATTTTATACCACATGCCAGAATATATAACGCAGAGTCTCAGACTACTGAGCTTAAAGAACAATTTCCGTATTTACCTTACCTGCCGATAAAAAAAGATGTTATTACCGCACGGTTCTTTTTCAGTGATATACCTTTATCGGATTATACATTAAATAAAATGATTACTGACCCGGAGTTCCGTGCATCCTTTATGCAGGAAATTAATCTGGTGAATTTTGACGATAATCCTTACGCACTTGAATTGCGGGAAGAACATATCGATTATCTGGTGGAGGAATATAAGGATGAAGCACAACGATTTGTTTCATTTGTGGAACAGGCAAAAAATACAGGTGCAGATTTACCGGAAGGGAGTTATTTCTCAGAAATAACCAATACCCCTGATGTGTCAAAAGGCTCAGAATCGCTGCTTGCACAGGTCAAAGCCTCACTGGATGAGAATGAGAAAAGCAGCCTGGTGATATTACATGACCCGGTGGGTTATCAGAAAGATATACTTGCACTGTATTCTTTTGTGACAGCGGCGTATGCTGCATTTCAGCATCACTGGAGTTACCCTAATCAGGTCGGTCATCATCTTCTGGCGATAAAAACACATCTGGACCATCCCGACATTGTACATACGGGGAACGGATACCGGCTGAACGAACAATTTTTAGACAACATAGATATGCAGGGCTGGCAAACCTACTGGCCTCAGATTGAAAAGGGGTATAAAAAATTTGAGCAGCTTCAGCAAAATATCGTCCGGCTGTATGCGGATTTTTTAACAAATCATGAAATGATAAATAAAGCAGGTGGAATTAAAAATTATATTGATCATGTTTTTTTAATTCAGGAACAATATGAGACAGGGGATTTCCGGCACCGTGAGTTTTTTGAGGAAGTCATACGGTACAGTACATTTCATGAGCTGTTATTATCGCCGCTAAACAGTTCAAAAGCAGGATTACAGACATTAAACCTCATATTTTCAGTTGATAAACCGGAAGGTGAGATTTGGAAAGCGATATCCGACATTATGATCACTTTGATCAGTGAGGAAAAACTGAGGGATGGCGGGGCCTATTATTTCAAAGACCATATTCTTCCTTCGCTACAGTCGACACTTCTGATTTGCTGGGATGCGTTGGGATATGCTTTTGCAGTAACCCATGAGCAATTAAAAAAAACAGCGGGAAATATACGTAATATCACACAGGCAGGGATTGATCATCTGGCAAAAAAAATACTGCCTGCATTTTTAGATGTTTTTGGTATCCGGGTAGATATGAAGACGCTTCAGCCAATGTCCGGAAAGAAATTTATGAGTTGGATGGATTCATTAAACGGAAAGACAGCACCGGTTAAAAACGCTACCGGCCAGATGAGAAAATTACTGGATTGGGATACAGCACTAAGAAATCCGAAAGTAACGAATGCGATTAATACTATTCAGTATCACTACACATCAACAGGACTGCCTGTTGATAAAGAAACATTTAAAAATACGTTGAGTTTAAGTGCATCACTTTATTCAATGCTGACGGGTATTCTGGGATTATATACAGCTAAAATGACAGAGTATGATAAAAATAATCCGCTGAATACTGGTGCGGTAAATATTTTTCGCATGCAAATGGTCGTTTATTTTGTCAGTACAGCAGAAGGGGTTATTGCAACCCGTCAGGCGGCAGGTGTTTATATGAATCGGGTCACTTACCCGCCGCTCAGACACATTCTGATGAAAATCCGTTTACCGGAAGTTACATCAGGGTTGGGCAAACTGGTTGTTAAAAATATTGGCTATGTTGTTGCATTACTGACGATAGCATTACCGATAACCGAAGGTATAGCAGAACTGGATAAAAAAAATCACGTGGCTGCAGGAGCAAAATTTACAGAATCTGCGGCAACACTTGCACTGAGTATTGGTGTGGCGGGGGTCGGGAAGGCTAACGCCATTATCAGGGGAGCAGAGATGCTCAGCACCAACCTGGTAATTCGATTTGTGACTATTTATGCGTGGGAAATTGTCCTTGGTGCCGTTTTAGTTCTTGTAGGTAGCGCTATAGTATATTATTTGTTCAAAACCGATAATTTTGAAGAGTTGCTGAAAAATTGCTTCTGGGGAAATGGAACTAAATATTTTGCTGGAGGATACTCCACCAAAAATAACAACAATATTGATAGGCCAAAGAAAAAAGAAACTCAACTTGAAAAGTACATTGGAAACTTTGCACAATACACGGAATATTACCAAATGGAATTGCAGGAGTTTTTAAATTTATTTTTTACGCCACAAATGAAAATTACGGCTAAGCCTAAAATTACAGCGCAGCTGAAAAAGGAAATAGATAAAGCCCCGTATATGATTCATTATCAATTCAGATTGGCTAATTTTCAGTGTGGTCTCTCGGATATTGAGTATCAGCTGGTAAAAATAAAGCCGACGGTAATGTATGCATCTCAGATGCCCGTAGAGCATCTTCCTCCGGAACCGGATATTATTCACCGGCGTAATGGATATAAGTATATTGCATCCGATAATCACACCTTCAGCCTGGCATTTGAACGGGCGCTCACGGCAGCACTTCAGAACACGTTACTGCAGGATGGTGAATTTAAGTTTAGTTTTGAGGTGGATGCGGGAATGCACACCAGTGACCCGTTAAAAAATAATTCTGTTCCGTCTCTTTTTTGGTATTATCTGATTGACCGTATTAAAGGCGATATTGCACCACTGCGTTACAGAAACGGGAATTTACAGAACAAAATTTATGGTCTTATTGATGATAAGGGAATGGAATGAGTAACCCGTTTACAGTGTCAAGATATCCGTCACAACTGAAAACCACACGTCTGGCGGATAAAAGCCATCAATATAATGATCCGCTGCCGCTGAAAGACCTGGTTTTTTTGCAAAGCCTTAATGAGCAGGAGTGCCGGATTAAATCATCACAAGTCAACACCCGGTTATCGAATACTTTTCCGATGTTTTTGGTATTGCTGGGAATGATGTTTTATACTTTATTCACTTTCGTCGACGGTCATAGTGCTAACAAATTGGATTTTGAAAAAAGTGTTAAACGTATTGAGTCTAGGTTGGGACATTCTAAAAGTTTAGGGAAATTTGATGCAAAGCTTTTGGAAATTTACAGTCCTTATTTTGGCAAAGCTGAGATCGATTGGTTTGATTACTTAAAAGCTTATTATATTGATGAATACTATAGCGGTACTGAATATGACAAATATTATATTATCGGATGGCTGATCTTCTTCCTCGGTGGATTATATATCCTGGGTTCACTAAATTTCTTTGTTCCGATGACCTGGCTGGTTGCTGACCGAAAGCGGGGCATTTTGTATTCTTACGTGAACGGAATTGTGACAGCGGTGCGGTATGAGGATGCTCAATTTGGTTATGCGGGCAGGATGCTGGCGTTTAAATTATTTTATATCCATCCGGAAACCGGAAAATTAGGAACACATATTTACCGGCCCAATATTTCTCACTATACCGGCTTCCTTCTGAGCAGTGATACGGAAAATCACCGTTTTATCACCTTCTTAAATGCCTATATGACAGAGGGCCGTGATGCCGTCTCACCGGCAGATTATCAGACACGTAACCCACTGTTCTGTTTTGCGAAAAACCCGTTACCGGAGAACTTTGAACAACAGGTTACACAAATTCTGGCAAGGCTGGATAACAGGAAGCAACGTCATGCGTAGTCTTGTGAATGGCCGTAAGATCATTTTAAAAAATGACACCACCAATACCGGAGGTACCGTTCTCCGGGGCTCCTCTGTTGCGAAACAAACTGAAGGGATTGCCTGTGTGGGTGACCCGGTATATTGCCCGTCGTGTAAACAGACGGGGGCAATCGCGGAAGGTGACAGTCTGATAAAAATAAACGGCATACCGGTTGCCCTGGAAGGCCATAAAGTGACATGCGGATGTCCCGGTGGGTGCCTGCTGGTTGCGGCGGGTTAAATACAGAGATATGAACGAAAAATATTCAGCTCCGTCTGTGTACGGTGATGACCGGGTTAACGGGGATATTTCCCCGTTTAACCTCGATGGTTGTATTGACGAAGAAGGTACCGCATGACCCGTTTATATACCGCAACCAGGCATCCTGATCAGCTGGAGACAACATTATTAACCGGGGAAAGTCACACCTATGATGACCCTTTAGCCCCCCGTAAACTGGTGTTTTTGGATGCTGTGAATGAGCAGCGTTGTGTGATTAACTCACCGCAACGTAACAGTCAGTTAACCAACATAATTCCTTTTTTTATCGCTATCCTGATTATGGCGTGTTATACACTATTTGGTTTTATTGATAATCATCAGGGCAAAAAAAAATCTATAGTACAAATGGTTCAGTATGTAGAAAAAAAATATACAAATAAAACCAATTTGCATCCTGATACAATTATGATGATTGAATCATACGAACCATATTTTGGTAAAGAAGATATAAGTTGGTGGGAATATATTAAAGCTTATAATTCAGGTGAATTTTTTACCGGGAGTCAGAATGGTAAATACCTTGTTATAGGCTGGCTTATTCTCTTCCCTGGGGCGTTATGGATATTTGGGTATCTGGCTTTCTTTGTTCCTCCGGCACACCTTATTGCCGACAGACAACGGGGTATTCTGTACAGCTACGGTATGGGAAAAGTATATGTAACCCGTTATGAAGAGGCACAAATCGGGTCAGCCGGTAAAATACCCGCTATCAAACTTTATGGTCTTGACCAGAAATCCGGTGAACTGAAAACAATTCTCTTCCGGCCGAATGTCTCGCATTATTCGGCTTTTCTGACCAGTACGGACAGCGAAAACCACCGTTTTATTACATTCTTCAATGCCTATATGCAGCAGGGACGGGATGCTGTTTCAGCCTCGGATTATCAGGCGCGTAAACCATTCCTGTCATTTGGTAAAAATCCGCTTCCCGACGATTTTGAGCAACAGGTTGCGCAGATTCTGGCAAAGTTTGATAACAGGAAGCAACGTCATGCGTAGTCTTGTGAATGGTCGTAAGATTATTTTAAAAAATGACACCACCAATACCGGAGGTACCGTTCTCCGGGGCTCTTCTGTTGCGAAACAAACTGAAGGGATTGCCTGTGTGGGTGACCCGGTATATTGCCCGTCGTGTAAACAGACGGGGGCAATCGCGGAAGGTGACAGTCTGATAAAAATAAACGGCATACCGGTTGCCCTGGAAGGTCATAAAGTGACATGCGGATGTTCCGGTGGGTGCCTGCTGGTTGCGGCGGGTTAAATACAGAGATATGAACGAAAAATATTCTGTTCCGTCTGTGTACGGTGATGGCCGGGTTAACGGGGATATTTCCCCGTTTAACCTCGATGGTTGTATTGACGAAGAGGGTACCGCATGACCCGTTTATATACTGCAACCCGGCATCCTGAGCAGCTGGAGACAACATTATTAACCGGGGAAAGTCACACCTATGATGACCCCTTAGCCCCCCGCAAACTGGTGTTTTTAAATGCAGTGAATGAGCAGCGTTGTGTAATTAACTCACCGCAGCGTAACAGTCAGTTAACCAACACAATTCCTTTTTTTATCGCTATCCTGATTATGGCTTGTTATACGTTATTTTGCTTTATAGATAGACATGCATCCAAAATGTACACATTTCAAGATAATATAAATTACGATAGAAGTATTTATAACTTATATATAGAACGCAATCAGAAAATACCAGAATATTTAAATGGATACGAAATTTATTTTAATAAGGAAGAAATAGATATCTTTGATTATATCAAAGCTTATTATTCTGGAAAACTTAGTCACAATAGTGATATTGATCTATTATTGATATTCGGCTGGCTTATCCTATTCTCGGGGGCGTTATGGCTATTTGGGTATCTGGCTTTCTTTGTTCCTCCGGCACACCTTATTGCCGACAGACAACGGGGTATTCTGTACAGCTACGGTATGGGAAAAGTATATGTAACCCGTTATGAAGAGGCGCAAATCGGGTCAGCCGGTAAAATACCCGCTATCAAACTTTATGGTCTTGACCAGAAATCCGGTGAACTGAAAACAATTCTCTTCCGGCCGAATGTCTCGCATTATTCGGTTTTTCTGACCAGTACGGACAGCGAAAACCACCGTTTTATTACATTCCTCAATGCCTATATGCAGCAGGGACGGGATGCTGTTTCAGCCTCGGATTATCAGGCGCGTAAACCATTCCTGTCATTTGGTAAAAACCCGCTTCCGGATGATTTTGAACAACAGGTTACACAAATTCTGGCAAAGTTGGATAAAAGGAAGCAACGTTATGCGTAGTCTTGTGAATGGTCGTAAGATTATTTTAAAAAATGACACCACCAATACCGGAGGTACCGTTCTCCGGGGCTCTTCTGTTGCGAAACAAACTGAAGGTATTGCCTGTGTGGGTGACCCGGTGTATTGCCCGTCGTGTAAACAGACGGGGACAATCGCGGAAGGTGACAGTCTGATAAAAATAAACGGCATACCGGTTGCCCTGGAAGGTCATAAAGTGACATGCGGATGTTCCGGTGGGTGCCTGCTGGTTGCGGCGGGTTAATTACAGAGATATGAACGAAAAATATTCTGTTCCGTCTGTGTACGGTGATGATCGGGTTAACGGGGATATTTCCCCGTTTAACATCGATGGTTGTATTGACGAAGAAGGCACCGCATGACCAGTTTATATACCGCAACCAGGCATCCTGATCAGCTGGAGACAACATTATTAACCGGGGAAAGTCACACCTATGATGACCCCTTAGCCCCCCGCAAACTGGTGTTTTTAAATGCAGTGAATGAGCAGCGTTGTGTAATTAACTCACCGCAGCGTAACAGTCAGTTAACCAACACAATTCCTTTTTTTATCGCTATCCTGATTATGGCGTGTTATACGTCATTTTATTTTGTTTATGAACATACTGCGGCTAAGGCTTCAATAGAGGATATGTCTCAATATTTATTTAAACATAATCAGGATTTTAATAAATTAGATGCTCTTGAACGAAATTCTATAGAAAAATATGAACCATTCTTTGGGAGAGAGGATATAAGTTGGTGGGAATATATTAAAGCTTATAATTCTGGTGAGTTTTTTACCGGGAGTCAGAATGAAAAATATATTGTTATAGGCTGGCTTATTCTCTTCCCTGGGGCGTTATGGATATTTGGGTATCTGGCTTTCTTTGTTCCTCCGGCACACCTTATTGCCGACAGGCAACGGGGTATTCTGTACAGCTACGGTATGGGAAAAGTATATGTAACCCGTTATGAAGAGGCACAAATCGGGTCAGCCGGTAAAATGCCCGCTATTAAACTTTATGGTCTTGATCAGAAATCCGGTGAACTGAAAACAATTCTCTTCCGGCCGAATGTCTCGCATTATTCGGCTTTTCTGACCAGTACGGACAGTGAAAACCACCGTTTTATTACATTCCTCAATGCCTATATGCAGCAGGGACGTGATGCTGTTTCAGCCTCGGATTATCAGGCGCGTAAACCATTCCTGTCATTTGGTAAAAATCCGCTTCCGGATGATTTTGAACAACAGGTTACGCAGATTCTGGCAAAATGTGATGAGAGAGATAATCGTAAATGAATAACCCGTTTACAGTGTCAAGGTTTCCGTCACAACTGAAAACCTCACGTTTGGCGGATGCAGATTATCCTTATGATGATCCGTTACCGCTGAAGGATCTGGTTTTTTTGCAAAGTCTTAATGAGCAGGAATGCCGGATTAAATCGTCACAAGTTAACAGCCGGATATCGAATACATTTCCGATGTTTTTGGTATTGCTGGGGATGATGTTTTATACATTGTTCATTTTTTTTGATGAGCATGGTAATCAAAAGTTTGATTTTGTAAAAAATGTGGAAGATGCAAAATTAGAATATAAAAACTATCAAAGCTTAAACAAGTTTGATCGTGACTATTTAAAAATATATGAGCCTTATTTTGGTGATGGTGAAATAGGATGGTTAGGTTATTTATTTCATTACTACAATGATGATATATATAAACGTGATGATTTTAAGATAATGAAAATTATTGGATGGCTGATCTTCTTCCCTGGTGGATTATATATCCTGGGTTCACTAAATTTCTTTGTTCCGATGACCTGGCTGGTAGCAGACCGAAAGCGGGGCATCCTGTATTCCTATGTGGACGGGATTGTGATGGCCGTGCGTTATGAGGATGCGCAGTTTGGTTTTGCAGGCAGAATGCTGGTGTTTAAATTATTCTATATTCATCCGGAAACCGGAAAGTTAGGTACCCATATTTACAGACCTAACGTTTCGTTCTATACCGGTTTTTTAATGAGCACGGATACCGAAAATTACCGTTTTATTACGTTTTTAAATAAGTATATGAAAGAGGGACGGGATGCCGTTTCATCCGTGGATTATCAGGCACGTGATCCGCTGTTTTGTTTTGCCAAAAATCCGCTTCCGGATGATGTTGAGCAACAGGTTACACAAATTCTGGTAAAGCTGGATAAAAGGAAGCAACGTCATGCGCAGTCAGGTGAATGCCTGTAAAGCGACATGCGAATGTTCCGGCGGATGAGTGCTGGTCGCGGCGGGATGAGTCGCCAGAGGCAACACCGGATTCTTTTTTTATCGTCATATTTATTATAACTGATTATTTATCAGATTTTATTAACAAGAGACATTTGTAATGTTTGAATTTTTTATGGGAACAATGTTCCCGGCTAAGCTAAAAACGCAAAAAATCACGTCTTGCCGGGAAGACTCTGGTCTTACGGGTTCCCCGGAAGACAGCCCGTATTTGCTGAAGATAAATCAGGAACAATGTCAAATAAAGTCCACTAATTTTAAGCATCGAAAGGTTGTCTCAATTCCTTTATTTTTAGTTATATTTGTCACTTCTATATTTATGCTAAATTATTTTCTTGACGGGCATATTTCAAGATATAGAAACTTTATTTTTTTGACTAATGTATATAAGGAGAAATATGAGCATTCTATTAATATTACGAAAGGAATAGAAAAATACCGTCCTTTTTTTGATAAAGGACCTAATTTATACGATTATTTGGTCTCTTATTATTCAGGCGGATTTTATGCAGGAACGAAGTATTCTATATATTTAACGATACTACTGGCATTAGGATTTGGTTATTGCCTGTATATTACGGGTAAATCGGCTTTTTGGGGACCTTACCCCATTTTGGTCTTAGACAGAAAACGTCAAATTTTGTATACATGGGAAAATAACAAAGTCTATATGGCCCGCTATAAAGATGCCGGATATGCAACACCAAATAATAATGTATTTATAAAATTGTTTTCGTTTAATACCGAAAAAAACAGACTGGACACGATTTTGTTTCAACCGAATGCATCCGATCACAGTAGCTTATTTCTCAGTGAAAAATATGAAAATAATGCATTTATTAATTTGATTAACACGTATATGCAAAAAGGGCGTGATGCTATTACAGATCATAATTTCGAATGTGAGCCATTGACGCTTTATTTTGGCAGCCATAATCCCCCGGCGGATGCTGACAGCCAAATAGCGAATACATTAGGCATGCTGGATAAAGAGACGGTTTCTGATGCGTAGTCAGAATACATTTCCCGGCAGGGTGTTCTCTGCCGGAAAATATATTCATAACATCAGTGTGTTTCCGGTAATTTAAAAACGGAGACCATCTGTGCGAGCTGTTCTGCTTCACTTTTCAGAAGCTGTGTCCGCGAGACGGCATTATCAATTAAAGTGGCATTCTGCTGCACGGTGGTATCCATTTCGGTGACTGCCATGGTAACCTCAGCCAGCCCTTTACTTTGTTCCTCTCCCGCAACCCGGAGATCACTCATCAGCTGTCTGACTTTCAGGACATCCTCCACCAACTGATTCAGTGTTTCACCGGATTCATGCACCTGGCTGCTGCCTGTTTTAATATTCTGAACAGACTCGTCAATCAGAACTTTAATCTCACGGGCTGCCCGGGCACTGCGCTGAGCCAGAGACCTGACTTCAGTCGCAACAACGGCAAAACCCCGGCCTGAATTACCCGCCCTCGCAGCCTCTACCGCCGCATTCAGGGCCAAAATATTGGTCTGAAATGCGATACTGTCGATGACTGACACAATTTCGAACATCCGCCCGGATGACGTACTGACATTGCTCATTGTTGATATAACATTATGCATCATATCCCCGCAGCGGCTTGCGGTTTGTGCGGTGGTTTCTGCCAGTTTATCGGCCATGTGTGTGTTGTCACTGTTCTGACGCACGGTGACATTCAGCTCCTCCATTGCCGCCGCACTTTGCTCCAGGGCTGCGGCCTGTTGTGTCACCCGGACTGATAACTCGTTATTATTATCGGCCAGACTGACGGTATTTTCCGCGACAACAGCGCTGCTGCTGCGTACGGTCAGCAGCATCGATGATATTTTGTCCGCAAACAGATTGAATGCCCGTGAGATATCCGATATTTCATCATTACCGGCTATCGCCATACGCTTCGTCAGGTCGCCTTCCCCGCGGGCAATATCATCGAGTGCGTTATATGTCTCATTCAGGCGGGTGATCAGACGACGGACTGCTAACCAGGAGCCCAGCAATAACAGCGTCATAACCGGCAGCAGGACTTCCAGCACATCCTGCATCATGATGTTCGCCAGACCGGTTACCCGGCTTTCCGGCGTGGCAAGGCCGATAACCCATCCGGTATCTGCCATCGGGAACAGCATCACCTGTGACGATGTATTCAGCTGTCCGTCGTGATCAATGCGGATGCTGCCGGGAGCGGATTGCTCAGAATCCTGCAGCTTCAGGCCGGCAGCCACCGGTGCCAGCCAGCCGGATTGGGCGGCCAGCTCATCAAAGGTTTTAAATTTTTTACTGTCATCACCGGGAAAATAAATCAGCTGCCCGTGACGGTCTGTCACAAAGGCGTAGCCGCCGGTGCTGTTGCCGTATTGCTGCATAATGGTGGCAATATTATCCAGGCGGATATCTGTTGTGACGACACCGGAAAATTTCCCGCCCGTTTTATACGGCACACTGCAGGTTACCATATTCACACCGGAAACCGTGTCGCTGTAAACATCTGACCATAAACAGCGTTCTGTCGATTCGTCCTGTGCATTTTGGTACCAGCTTTCATTATGATAATTATCGGTACTGTCTTTATTATACTCATCAGAAAAGACCAGTTCCCCGGCCGGATTTCGTGCCCAGAAAAAGCTGCGTTTCTCAATTCCTGGTGTGAATGCCCCCGGTTCCGGCCAGATCCCGCCACCGGTGATCAGGTTGTTACTTTCAATCAGGTTAGGCGGGATATAACGGTACAGCGCCTCATCATTGGGCAGAACCTCTGCCATGCGCGCCAGGCTGACAGTATTTCCGCCGGTGTGAGATAAAATGGTACTGACTCTGGAGGTCAGGCCATGTCCGGTTTCTTCAATTAATGCGGTATTAATTTCCACCACACGGGGCTGCCCGCGCCACAGCATAACAATAATAATAATCGCAGTGGTGACAGCAAGGAGCAGAATACCACCGATCGTCAGACGAGTTGAAATACGGGACGGATACCAACGCATAAAAAACTCCGGAAATAATAAAATTTACATATACTATAAATTTGGCTGGTCTGAGCAGAGTCCTGCTATATTTTAACGATTGCCCGGTTATTGGCTGAGATGCCCCGGGTTTACTATTGCAGAGACTCTCTGAATAAAAAACGGACTAAAGCTGTCAGTCAGAATAGGGTACTTTGCTGAAAATTATTTCCTTATGGTGTTTTTTTAAGTGAAAGATAAGATGATTTCTTTTTATAACAGGAATATACAACACATGAAATTGCTTGTTTTATGTTACTGTTATTATTCATTCCTGTTATCAGAAATATATTTTTTTATTTTTCATATTGTTATTGTTATTGTTTTTTTTAAATATTCATTTAGTGATTTTGACAGAATTAACAGCAAAAATGAGGGGTTATTCATCATTTGAGGTGGTCTTCAGCCGGGTTTTTCCGGAGTGCGGCCTGACGTCATATCTGCGTTAATACCCGCTTTTTATTTTATAGTACCTGTTTTGCGGGCAGGTACACGTACAGTATGGTACCGGTTCCGTATAATGATACGGAACGTATCCGGACATCCATGCCTTCCGTATTCGGGCTGGCCTCACTCGCTATCGATACTGCCGCTGTCACTGCTCTGGTCATATTTATTAGTTAAATCATCAGGATAGCGGTGAACGATAACAACGAATGATCATGCGGGGTTATTTTTTGGTTATTGATCCCGCAAAATAACATCCGGCTGAATAAATTACCGGAAAATACAGGATTGGCTGTTGTTATCTGCTGTATTTAAGTCACTTCAAAAAATTGAATTACTTCTGAAATCTCAGGGTTATAATCCGGAAAACCGATTCAGTTACTTTCCGTATTTATTCCATGGATGTCATCAGTATTATCATTTCAGCGGGGAAATCCTCCGTTGATGTCGCGCTTTATACCTTATTACCGATTATGGTCGTGATGCTGATCATAATGAAATACCTCTCTGTCAGAGGCGTGCTGGATGTGATCGTCCGCTGGCTGGCACCTTTACTCAAACCGTTCGGCTTAACCGGGATGAGTGCATTTGCGCTGATCCAGATAAACTTTGTCAGTTTTGCCGCACCGCTGGCAACACTCGCGATTATGGATAAGCGGGGGGTATCTGATCGCCATATGGCGGCAACCCTGGCAATGTGTTTTGCTATGGGGCAGGGGAATGTGTTTTATCCGCTGATGCCGTTCGGGCTGCACTGGACAACGTCCATTATTGTTTCTGTTGCCGGGGGATTGTGTGCGGCGGCTTTTACCTGGCATGTCACCGGCCGCCGGTTATCGGCGACAGAGACCGCGGACTCAGAGCCGCTGCCGGATGCGGAGCAGAATAATCAGGGAATTCTGTCGGTTATCAACAGTGCGGGGGCGGATGCTATCCGTCTGGCACTCGGGGCTATCCCGATGCTGATCCTGTCATTATCCATTGTCGGATTAATGCAGGCCGCCGGGGTGATTGAATGGCTGCACCATATTCTGATGCCGGTACTGAATGTTATGCATATTCCGGACAGTTTTGTGCTGCCCGCCCTGGTGAAATGCGTGGCCGGCGGGACGGCGTATTTCGGGGTGATGTCTGATCTGGTACAGCAGGGCGCGGTAACTGCTAATCAGATTAATGCATCAGCCGGGTTACTGATCCAGACATTTGATTTACCGGGGATCGGCATTTTTCTCGGTATCAGTTCGCGGTTTGTCCGCTTATTCCGTTATGTGATCCCGGCAGCACTGATCGGTATTCTCATCCGCACGGTTTTGCATATAGTATTATTTTAAGCCGGAGGGAAAACCGGTTTCCTCTCCGGCACAGACAGAACAGTTACCATCCGCAGATATTGGTTTCTTCATCCATATCGTAGCCGCGGATAATATTAATCAGATCCTTGACGATTTGCGCCGCGTTTTCAGCATCGGCTAACTCAGCGGCGGAATCCACGTCTTTATCCACTGACACACCATTATTCTTATTGGTCATGGTGACCATCAGTGCCGCATCATTAATTTTTTCTTTGCCGTCTAATTCACTGACCAGCAACGCGATTTCTTCTGCCGCAATCTCAGGGATATATAACTTTTTCGGATTCAGAAAGTGTTTCTCCGCTTTCTGGCCGTTACCTTCATTGATCAGCGTTAATAAAAAGCCTTTGTTTTCGTCGTTCATGATTGTGTTACTCCTCGGTCAGGATCTCTGGGGCGACATAAAAATCAACATTAAACACCGTATCGTCAGTAACCGCTTCTATCCGGTGCCAGGTTTCCGGCGGAAAAACACCGAACTGCCCGGCCTCTATTACCAGGGTGTCCGTTGGTTCAGGGCTGGTTTCATCCGCATAGGCATAGTAGATAATGGTGCCCTGCATAACAGACAGTTTAGGATAAACGCCCTGACGGGTACCTTTATCCAGATGCCTCTGCCAGATAGATTCCGGTGCCGTTTCTTTGGTCCAGAGCGGCGTGCTCCGGATATGAATGTAGTTTGTCGGAATGATGATGCGTTCCATCTGTGTTCTCCTGAAGTCAAACAGATGATTGAAATTCAATCTTAAAATACTTTTCAAAATTTAAAAAGTATTTCAGATGCAACTTCAGGGAAAACCGCACGATTTACCCGCTGACAGCCGGAGGCTGTCAGCAGGGCTGGCGCCGGGAAGGAGAGGCGGGATTAGTCGTAAGTAATCATAAAGGTGGCATCCGCGTCAGCAATGCCGGGGGTCGGGCGGTTGCCGGTGGCGATATAGTTAGCGTAAAATTGTGCCTGACCGTTACCGTTAATATCCATGGCAATTTTCGGGCTTTTGGTTTCCATCGGCAGCCGGTTTTTCTGACTGTCGAGGATCTCCACCGCCACAGAGCCCGCCGCACTTGCCCCTTCATTGATTGCCAGCAGTGAGCTGTCCTGTTTATCTTTCTTACCGCTGAAGACAAAGGTGACGGCAGAAGAAGGCGGGCAGTTCCGGACCTGAAAACTGAACGGCATGGATTGTGTTTTATCACCGGCGGCGCGGAAATTCTTCAGAGCCCAGCGCCCCAGCTCAACTTTTTTATTTGCCTGGGAAACTTCGACCCCGCAGCTGTAAGCAACAATCTCACCGGACAACTCAATATTCACCCGGCCGAGTTCATAGGCGGCGGCTGACTGTATCAGCAGACCACCGCACAGCAGGGAAAGGAGTCTCTGTTTTATGTGTTTCTTCATTGCCGTGCCTGTTATTCGTAGTCTACGCGTAAATAACCGCGGGATTGGAAAACACCTTCTTTCGGTTTATTACCGGTCACGCTGACAGGCCAGGCGGTAATGGCTGTCCGGGCAGAACCGGCACCGTCAAGCTGGAACGGAATAACACTGCCGATATTGTTCGGCGTTAGTGCTTTACCGTCTTTATCACCGACCATAAAACCGACATCCGGGTTATCGGAGACAATCATATTGCCGTTTACTTTTTCCGCTTCGATACGCAGTGTCAGATACGCTTTCGCTTCCACGTTGGTACACTGAATCGCGATATTTTCGAGTTTTTTATTCACGGTGGCAGGTTTATTACCGGCACCGGCCTGGCTGAATAACTGCGAACCGATTTTACCGAAGTTAATCACCACGATATCGTTAACACCGACTTTGCATTGCTGCGGCACATTAATCACGCCGCTGTAGCTGATGGTATAAACCGGTATGCTCAGCGGATCCGAATTACCGGTGGTGACATACACCGTGAATAATGTTTTTTTCGGAATAACCACCTGATCAACAAAACGCCGGGTCACTTTCAGCCGGAAAATAAAGTTACGATCCATGACTTCAAACGGATTTCCCAGAGCCACGTTGGGGTGCATCCCCATCTGTACATATTCCTGCGGCGGATAGAATGTACCGGCATAGCTGTCAGTGATGCTCATGGCGCCGATAAGGTAATCATTGAGCTTCAGGTATTTATAGCGGCCTTCGGTTTCGACCACGGGGATATTGGCCACATAACTGCGCATTGTGGTGCTTTTGCTGCCGACACTTCTCGGACAAACCGCCATTACCCGTTCGCTGAACTCTTTGTTTAAGGTTTTTATCTGCCCGACCTGGTTATTGGCTGAGGTAAAGCTGTTTGTCAGGTCATAAAAAACCTCACTGGTTCCGCCCGCCGCATTACTGCATACCACAGCCAGCGCCGGAAGAGGTAAAAATGCCATTAATAACGGGATTGCGTATCTCTTTTTCATCATTAACTCTCTATTTACATTCAAGCGCGGTCCGCAGTAACGGCCCTTTGATTTCCTGACGGGTAAAATCATAATCCGCAGTACACTGATCACCCGGCTGATTCCCCCACTGCACCAGTAATTTCCCGGTCAGCGGCAGGCCGGTTAAATACACACGTCCGTCATCATCAGCGATACTGCTGATCTGAGAGCCGGTTTCCTGTACCATACTGCCGAAGCGGATGGGTTTGCCGTTGTGGGTCAGCGAGAGCAGCGCCCGGATCCCGATACTGGTATCAAATGTGGCACGGACAACCGCACCGCTGATTGGTACCACGTTCTGCACGTTATTTTTGATTTCCGTATTGTCATTAAATGAATCCGGATTCAGAGCGATACGGTTGTTCCGGTAAGCCGAGGCATAAGGAATGATGGCGTAACCGCGCCAGTCCGTTTTCACCCCTGTGTAGTTTTCCACCGCCACACCGGCAGCCCCCGGTGCTTTGACCAGCACGGTGGTATCATTAATTGACTGACCGAATGTCAATCCGTTTTCATGCAGCAGCACGGCACCGGAGGCCCGGTAGTTGAGCTGATTCTGATCCGGGTCGTAGTTGTAACTGATCCCGAAATCACCGTAGGTGCCCTGATAATCCAGACCGGCCGAGCCGTTATAACCCTGCTGACTGACATGCCCCTGCGAGACGGAATAGCTCAGGTTTCTGCCTTCCAGCAGCGTGCCGTTTACACCGGCACGGTAAGCGTTCCGCCCGCCGGAGTTATTGGTGGCCGAGAAGGTGGCGTAAGCGTTATTAAAGGCATCATTACTGCGCGCGTTACGCGACGAGAATGACGAGAACGGCACGGACACATTCACCGACAGCATGTTATCGCGCTCTTTGAGTTCCAGCGCTTTAGTGGTGCTCAGGGACACGGAATAGTTGATCCCGTTCCGGCTGTTGGAATACCCGGCCTGATACCATTCATCCTTACCGCTGCGGTTCCAGTAAGATTGCTGGTTACCGGATATATAGAGTGAGCCGTACTGATCAAATGACTGCGAAATATTGACCTGAAAACGCCCTTTTTTGTTATAGAGCAGGTTGTGATAATTAATAATGATCGGCTTGCTGGTATCACCATCCTCGCCGTCCGGCGCATATTCATACCCGGACATCTGTTTATACGCGACATCGTTTAAGGTATAGAAGCCCTTGGTGGAATAGCGGTAACCCAATAACTGGAACGTGGTACCGGTGGTGTTCAGGGATTTCGCGTACAGGAAACGGAATGACTGTCCGCTGTGGTTTGAGCCGTCCGCCAGTTCACTGTTTGCATGGGTGACATCAAAGGAGAAGGCACCAAAACGGCCGATATTCTGACCGACCCCGATCAGGACTGATTTATATTTGTCAGCCAGCTGAGTCCCGGTATAAACAGAAATATCCCGTGTCAGACCGGCGAGCAGTGTCGCCTGGACAAACTTCGGTTTATCCTGGTTGCTGTTCCCGCTGCGGAACTCCCCGGCCATCACGTCATATTTCACGCGGCCTTCACGCTGGAGCACCGGCAGTGTGGAGTAGGGCACAACATACTGCTGCTGAGTGCCGTCTTTTTCCTCAACGGTCACCTGTAAGTCACCACTGGAGGTCGCCGGGTTTAAGTCATTAATGACAAACGGGCCCGGCGGGACATATACCTGGTAAATAACATAGCCGTTCTGGCGGATAACCACCTTGGCATCCGTTTTTGCCATACCGCGCACGGTCGGGGCATAGCCCTGCTGGCTGTCCGGATACATATTATCGACAGAAAACAGCCGCACACCACGGAACCCGGCAGAGTCAAAGACACTGCCGTCCGAGTTGCCGTCACCGATAACCAGCTGGCTTTTCAGGGCAATGATCGGCCGCTGAACATAGTTCATCAGGCTGCGCCACTGGCTGTTACTGGCGTTTTTACTTTTGTTGTAATTCCAGGAGCTGGACTGACGGAACTGCCATGCACCGAGGTTAAACCCCGAGTTCAGGTTCACGTAGTAGCTGCTGGTATTGTCCGAGTTATTATTCCCGGACGCGAAATAGTTCATAAACAGCGCCGGAATACCGGATTCCCATCTGTCCGGCGGAATATAGCCGCGTGCCTGTCCGGAAAGACTGGCCTGCGGGAAGCTGAGCATCAGCCGCTGTTTCTGAAAATCAAAATGATATTCTGAGCCGGGAATTTTTTCGGTAAACGGAAAGCACTGCTTATCCTGTTCTGTTAATTCCTCCGGACGGGCGATATTTACCCCGAAACCCATAATGGTGTCCGCACTGAAGCAGGGGAATAAATAAGGCTCACCCTCTTTATTTTTCAGTTCGGCAAACGTGATCTCAGAGGAGGAGACAAAATCATTATTAACGGACAATTCAACCAGGTAAGTACCGGGCGGCTGATAGCCGCCCGATTCAAAGCGGGATAAATCAGAGACATCCGCGTCAGACAGGTCATCGGTTAAAAATGCGGCGTTGAAGGAAGGCTTCGCACCGGCCGTTCCCGCAGGGAAAAAACACGTAACGGCTGCAAGCACAGCAAAATAAACCGGCGTATGTGTGAAAACCTTTTTGATGTTACTCATTTCACCCTGTTCCCTGCATGACAACAATAAAATAAAGAATGTCTTAATTCAGATTCACGTTGCGCTGTTTGCGCAGTCCGCCATAGTCATTAATGGTCTGATAAGTCAGTGTGCGACCGTTTTTACCGGCAATCTGATGGGCACTGAATGGTGCAACCATGACATTGTCCAGCGGACGCCCGTCTAACATGATATTGACGAACGTGGTGTAATACGGCGTCGGGTTATCAATCGTAATTGCGCCGTTTTTCTGTGTAATGGTGATTTTTTCCGCTGCATCTTCGGTCTGGATGGGTAAATTCACCGGTCTGACAAATAATTTGATCCGCGACAAAATAGCCAGCTGGAGCACGTTCTTTCCTTCCAGTGATTCTTTATCCACGGACGGAATCGCTTTTACGTTCAGCCAGAAAACTGATTCTCTGTCTTTTGGCAGATCCTGAGCCAGGTTAACAATCCGAAGAATATTTTCGCTGGCAGGTTCCATCACAAATAATGGCGGCGTGATAACGAAATCTTTTTCCTTGCCCTTGTCGTTATCAACCCATGAGTTGATCAAAAAACGTTCTTTCGGGCTGTGGTTAATCACAGAAAGAGACGTTTGTTTGGCATCCTGCGGATAAATAATCCGGGTGGCACCGAGTGCAATGCCTGAGTTCTGATTTGATGCTGAATAAGCAAATCCTGACATCAGAGTGAAAAACAATATCAATGCACTATTTTTTAAATAATTAAAAATCACAGATGGACCTCTTAATATTCTCTGTCAGAAATAACGCATAGAGTATGGTATTTCATTATCCGGGGTGGTTTACAGCACAACCGGTGATATATAAAACTCTCTCTGCTCCCTGTTGCAGGCACAATCCATCGTCAGAATTAAGAAAGCATAATTCTGTACAGAGAGAGTTTTTATTTATTTAATTAATTACGTTTGGTAATTGATTATTCGTATTTAACAACGAAAGTGGCATCAGCATTTGCCTGACCCGGTGTGGATACACCTTTGGCAACATAACGTGCAGAGAAGTCTAATACGTTAGTGCCTTCGTTCAGTGTTTTTGCTGCAGAGAACTTGCTGCCGTTTGGTGATAAAATGGCAGAGGTGCTGTCAGAAATCTGGATACCGACATTCTGAGCAGCCGGTGCGTTTGTACCTGAACTTACTGCTAATAATGTAGCATCACCATCCATGCTCTGACCGGCGAAAGCAACAGCTGCAGTGGCGGATACCGTCGGGTCACAGTCAACCAGTTTGATTTTGAACGGAACCGGAGTAGTCATGTCGCCTGAAGCGGCTAATTTAGCCGTACGGTACTGACCTAATTCCACAGTCTGATTACTGCTTTCGGTGCTGACTGCACATGCCGCGTTAACCAGTTCCCCGGTAAACTGAATATTGCCACCGTTGACAATAACCGGATCTGCAGCAGATGCCGCAGCGGAAAATAATAAAGCGGATACAACAGATGCACCAATAATATTTAATTTCATAATACTGAATTCCTAAAAAATAAACGCCATCTTCAAATTTTACTATCTCAACAGAATAGTAAACCACTACATCTGAAGAGGTTAATCTTCAGATACAATTTGAGTGTTGTGTGTGCCAGAAATGAAAAAATGTGAAATACTAAAATTAATATATATAATCCCGGCTGGTATCCAGATCACCAAACAGCTTGACAAAAGGCACTTCCAGAACCAGTGAAATAGTAAACAGCATGTCAAGCGGAATATTGCATTCCCCGCGCTCATAGCGTGAAACCTGCTGCTGACTTAATTTTAATTTGTCACCTAATTCTGAACCGGATAATCCCTGTTCTTTTCTGTGTGCTCTGATCTGTTCTCCAACAACTTTATTTATATTCATCATGAGTCGTACTCAAAAATTACCGGGTTTCTTATGGGAATAATATGCAAGGTATTCTGAATAACTAATCAGATAATACAGACCCGATTTCCGTCATAATAAAATATGGCAGGAAAATCGCAGTTGCATTTCGGGATTAAGTATTAGCGCTTACAGGTGCTAAGTAAAGTTAGTTATAACGATCAAAGAACAATTATTGAAAGGTAAAAGCTATCAATAACGATTTTTTGATCGTTGTAATCTTTTTTGGGTGTTAACAATTTCAGGGGTGTTTAAAATTCGTGGTCTTTAGTTTTTTACCTATTTTTTAATATATTGATAAATAAGTAAATGTTAATTCTGTGTAAATATTAATTATTTTGTAAATGTCGGTTACTTTTTTTTATCCTCTGTTATGACTATTTATTTATAAAATATACGTTAATATATTGATTGTAAACAAATAAAAAATTTAATTAATATTTAATCAAAATTGTTGTTTTTTAATAAAAAATCGTAAATCGATCATAATGCAGAGTTAATAACTATAAAATCACACACAATAAGACAAATAGACTGTTTGAGTTTTTTGTGATTTTCCATAAATACATCACTAACACAAATAATATATCAAAATGACTAAAATTATGACTTTTCCCATATTTTCAAACATAAAATATACATAATAAAAACATATATTTCATAATGTAAAATTAAAAAACCATTATACTTCATAGTGTTATAGCTGTTTAAATGCGAAACACCTGAGATATTACAAATTATTACCACAATGTGCCTGTTCACAAGTTTAAAGCGTAAATGTAAAATAACACGTATCACGAGTAAATTAAGGTTCAATAATAGTTTATCTGATAAAAAAGACAGAATATGTTGCGTTATGCAGAAATATCATGCGAATCATGATGTTGAATTGTACATTATAGCAGGGTTGCAGCGTATTATCGGCATTTATCCGGAAGACTTTAGATTTTCCGGGGGGGCGCGATAAAAACAGAGGGACGAAATATCACCATTTTTCATTCTGAACGGGGAATAACCGGTGATACCAGGCTATACAGGAAGCAATGTGGCCGGTATCGGTATTCACCGGGACGGTCCGTAATGCGTTGTTACAGCATGACCGGGATGTAGTAATTAATCACTTCAACATACTGTAAGCCGTTGGCAATAAACTCATCATGCCGCTCTGCGGGCAGCAGTTTGTAGTGCTCAATATCCGGGCCCCGTCTGCGCAGCAGGTTCATTTCTGCCAGTGTGCCGGAATAAGCGGCATGAATAATCGTGTTGTAATCGCCGGGAAGATCGTTCAGCGTGGCCGGGTCAATGGTAATTCTGAGATAATCCCCGCCGGGTAAGGTTACCGGAGAAAGTGATGCTCGGCGGATACTGTCCGCTGACAATACCGACGGCATGACGGCTGTGGTATAGGCATAACTGATATTATCTGCGGTTGATTCATACGGGGCATGCATGGCATACAAATCCGCCGGAATAATATCCACTTCCTTAAAAAACATCTCCCAGAATTCACGCCGGAATTTCCGGTTTTCTGTCTGCCAGTCTGACAGGTTTTTCCGGTGATAATGATGGGAGCCTGTTAACTGTATTTCCGGTAATCTGGTCAGTTCCGGCTGAAACGGAACGGGGCTCTTTGCCTGCAGCGGAAAACAAAAGCCGTTGCTGTCCCAGCCCGCTTTCTTGCGGTAAGCGGAAGGGGTGGTATTAAACTGTGATTTAAAGGCGCGGCAGAAAGTTTGCTGTGAATCAAAGCGGTATTTTACCGAAATATCAAGGATGCTGCTGCGGGTGATCCGCAATGCTCTGGCTGCACAGGATAAACGCCGTGCGCGGATATATTTTCCGATCACCACACCGGTATGTTCTTTAAATAAACGCTGTAAATGCCATTTGGAATACCCCGCCCGTGCAGCAATGATATCCAGCGATAAATCGGATTCCAGATTTTGCTCAATCCACAAAACCAGACTCTGAATAATACTTCCGCGAAGTCCGTCTATGTTCATTTTTTTATTACCGGCAGAGAGTGATATCGCTCAGTCAGTTATCGGGCGATAAAAAAAGTTAACCTTATAATATTAAATGAATTTATCTTTTATATCCGCAAGGAGTGTAAATATCTGTATGCAGTACGCCCCGCTTTGTATTTTTTTATCAGTAATTGTCTTTTTTTATGTGATTTTGTGACTGCGGGCCGGGAAATTATCGTGATCCGGCGAAAAACGGGCAGCTATTAACCTGAAAAACAACAAAATTTTAAAAAATAACAAAAAATTATAACTTTTGAATTTTCTGCCGATAACAGTATCCGTATGGCGCCAGATTATGTTGTCACCCCTTAAAGGAAACTGTATGCAGTTACTTCGAAACTTATCCATCCGGTTCGTCATGCTGTCGATACTCGGTATTTTGTGTCTGACACTCGGATGTGTCAGTTTTTACAGTGACTGGTCACTGTCGAGAGTATCTGACGGTAATACGACCGATCGTCAGTTAGTCCGGCAACTGACAGTACTGAATCAGGGAAATGACCAGTATTTTCGTTTTATCTCCCGGCTGAACCGTGAGATGCAGAAAAAAGCGGAAGGTGAAGTGCCGGATTTCAAACCGTCTGCGGAAGCAATGGAAAATATGGGGCTGCACCTGGCGGAAATGAAACGGATTTCGCCGGGGCCGATGGA